>APFE030972474.1:0-18541 GCA_000404065.3 Pinus taeda
TATTTCAATACCCCAAAAATGTATCTGAAAGTAAAAAAATTAATTAGTTTTTAATGAAAATAATAAAAGAAAGATGCAAAATTCATTTAATTTTTAACACACAATTAACATGTGACATTTAAAAAATATTATTTATGATTAAAACATTAGTGTTTATCATAAATAAAATATTTCAATATATATATAGATGATAAAAAAAAGAATAACTATATGTATAATATGAAAAGAATTGAAAACTCACTATTATATATTTTGGTCCCTTTTCAACTATATTTTTTTCATTAATTTTATATAAAATACAATAAAGATTTATTGGAATTATAAGTTTAAGTTGTGCTATCTACACAATCCAAGTGACTAAGTGGATTTCTAGGCATTCAATCTATGTATGCATTCAAAAAAATATAATTTAAGCCTTAGAGAAGTGATATCTATATATTTAGATAGATAAATAGATCCATTTTAACCACATATCTATCAAAGGGAAAAGGGGACCAAATCTCTTGAGATACAATTTTTTTCAAGTTTTTCACTCTAAAATAAGTTTGCACTTCAAAATACTTGATCTCTATTTTTGGTGGCTAGATTTGTGGCAAAAATTAATCTATACTGATAATAAAAAAATTAAGTAATGACTTTAATCATTTTTGTCTAAAAATATCAAAGAAAATGTTATATATAAGTAAAGTTATGTAGACTTTTTTTAAAATATTTTTTTAATTAAACTTAATTTATATAAGATAACCCCCCATATCCAAGAATTATTATTTTTCCACCAAATGCTAGACCCTTTCAGATCTCTTATGACAGATCCCAAGCTCATAATTAAACACTTATCTAATTGAAGGTTAAGGAACATAGAGTGCCATCAATGTGGTTCAGTCAACATTACTATGGTTTGTCCAAAACATTCTCCTTGGTCTCTACTTCCAGCGATGTATCACTCTCTAGCATATGCATTCACTCCTAAATTCCTTCTTGCAAGCAACAAATCCAAGCAAACATTGTCTTGTTCTTGTGCACAGAGCCACTACTTACTTTTTTTCCAAACGTCTCAGTCCTAAGCAAGTACTTGAGGTTCGCGAGAGAGGCAGAGCCAGATGTGGAGGTAGAAGACGTGGTCGTCTGCCCCTCTCTCCTTGGCATGGGAAACCAGAGGATATTTTCGATCTAGAAATTATGCCACACATTCTCAGTCTGGTGGTAACAACAGAAGTGGAGGAATGATGTCGTCTTTGTGATGGGAATTAGGTTGTACAAAATATACTAGCACACCATCTGTGTTCCATGGAAGAATCTTGTGCTGGAACCACTAGCATAATGGTAGAGGTTTGTACCAATCTAGAACATACTCAACTATCTCTTCATGATGTCTCAAGGTTAATTGGTACTGACTTCCTTCCTTTCCATCTGAGTCCTACATCCACTAGCTCTCAGGAAAATTTCGCAACATTCGATTCCTCCACTTAGTGGGTCATACCTCCTAGACTTGGCCCTCTTATGGGCAAGAAAAAGGCAAAGGTCCTATAGACGAAGGTAGTTTCATACCTTGCAAGAATATTGAGCCTAAGGTTGATAGCCAACCTCAATGCCCTGATAATGTTTCTCAACCTTCCAAGGGAGATTCCTTTCAACCAACAAGTTCCTATGGTTGTATAATTGAATGGGAGCACCTTGACTGGTTGCTTGAAGGGTACAATGACACTTTCACTTACCTAGACATGCTCGAGAAGGAGAAAAAAGCTAAAGAAATGCAGTGTCATCCCTAGGAATCTCCAACACCAAGCGGTGGACATGAACAAGTATCTCAATAGGTCTTATATGCCTTTGTTTTTCTCTATTTTCATTGTCTCCTTAGCCTTTTCATCCCATCTAGACCATATCATTTTTGTAATAAACATGTTTAAAACCATCTCAAATTTTCTCATGTTATCTCCAAGGGACCATCTGGTTTCCCTTCTATGAGTAGATGGTCCCTCAACCATGTTGCTTAGTATAGAATTGACTTCCTACATACATCTCTTAGCCTAAAAACAAGCTTTCAAATTTTTTTCTAACTTGTAATATATATGAAACATTTTTACTAATATGATGTTTTATACTTTCTTTTATATATATAAATATAATTTAAAAAGTTATTATAAAATTATTTTGGAGTAAAACTAAGTTAATGTAAACTATTCATTAAATTTTATTAATTGAGTTTGGGTTTTATTTAATTTTCAGCTGTGATAAGTTTATAATAAGTATAATTTATTATGATTAAAATTTTTATTTAAATAATCATTATGATAAACCTTTTATTAAATTATATAATATATATATAAAATTTACATAAATAATGAAAAAATAATTTCAGTCAAATTTTCTCGTGGAATGGAATCCTTTGGTTTAGTTGGTATTATTGTACATAACGAGACTACTAGATTCTCTAGAAAGTAATAATCGTTTAGTTGAAACGTCTTTCTTTTATGTGTGATGGCGTTTGGAGTGGTTATACTATTGAAAAATTATTAATTTTAAACAAGACGGGCTGCGGGGCAGCTAGTCCCTGCCCCAGCCCATCAGCAAGATCATCTGAACCTTCGTCTGCGCCTGTGAAAATGCAATGAAAGATTCTAATAATGGAGATGTTGTCCTGTGTATGTCTACTCTACGAAATACTTGGCAATGACTCTTATTCAAGTCAAATCATCCATTACGAGATACCAAATGATTATAAACATGAAAATAACACAGATGAAGCCAACGAAGTGCACGCGAGTACTTCAATTTCCATTTCTTTCCTGTGAGGTAGAAATTCGCCCATTTGAAAATGCAATGAAAGATTCTAATAATGGAGCTGTTGTCTTGTGTATGTCTACTACTGGCAATTACTCTTATTACGAGATACCAAATCATCATAAACATGAAGATAACACAGATGAAGCCAACGAAGTGCACGAATCCATTACGAGATACCAAATCATCATAAACATGAAAATAACACAGATGAAGCCAACGAAGTGCACGAGAGTACTTGAATTTCCATTTCTTTTCTGTGAGGTAGAAAAACATTGGCCCAAAAGTAGATTGCGCCGCTATGCATACAGTATTACTCTTCAATTGTATATTCTTATTATCAGTTTTCCATCAACTCTACATGATATATTACATCCATTTCTTTTCTGTGAGGTAGAAAAACATTGGCCCAAAAGTAGATTGCGCCGCTATGCATACAGTATTACTCTTCAATTGTATATTCTTATTATCAGTTTTCCATCAACTCTACATGATATATTACATCCAATGTCTGCACCGACGATGACTAGCGAAAGCAAATATAGTTTTTTTATTTATATGAGTATAAATAATTATAGAGGGACTTATATTTCGTCATGTACTCAATGGAATTCCTGAATAATTTTTTGTCATTGTCATCGATAGAATAAAATATATAAGTACTGACTATATGTTTTGGATATCAAATTATTTATTTCTTGATACATTGAAAACCTGAATTACTGCGAACGTAGTAATCAGATTAGACAGTGAATGACAAGGACATCCTGCTGGGTTGGAAATACAACTAACTTTAATTTGTCTGAATGTGATTATCAAAATTGTCAGGCTAGATGGCAAGTGAGATAGCGACTAAGAAGGGCTTCCGGATAGATTGGAGCGACAGCGTTATGTAAGCATTAATTATATAGAGCATTAAGTCGTATGATATAAAAATAATATTGGGGAAAAGTACATTATTAAACTGTGTTAGAGACTACATTGCAAAGATAAATGTTGTAAATCGTTCTTGAGGCGGATAATTAAAACAAATATTATTTTATTCTAATTCAAATTCGGCAACATAGAACTTTGCAACATATTATGCATGGCGTATAGTCTGACATTTCATGCATGGGGGAAACGTGGCGGACAACCATGACAAATACCTGCCCTCCAGACCCTACGTGAAGGTCCCTCCTCATCTCTCTTATTTGCAAATGGAACCAGGCACTCTGTTACCAAAACCCCTCACGATGCAAATGCCCTCTCTGCAATCACAGGTCCATTTCTCGCGCAGTACAAGGGTTGCCAGCCTTCATAACTTCATTGAGCACATCTTCTGGTGAACATCTCACAAACTTGCCTGCGCTCATCTACGAGACGGAGTAGGATGTCATCATGATTGACGCCCCCCGTGGTTTCTTCGGCGCTGCACCGGGCAGAATGTCCGCCATTTTCACTGCAGCCGTGATGGCCAGGAACAGGAAGAAGGAAGGATCCACAGATATTTTCCTTCATGATGTTGACAGGAGAGTGGAGCAAATGTATGCCGGTGAGTTCCTCTGCAGCAGCAATCTGGTGGGATCTTCCGGGAGGCTTTGGCATTTCAGGGTTCCCCCATCATTCAGTGGTCGCAGTAACACTGACGAGTTCTTCTGTCCGTGACCTGTAAGCAATGAAGAATTATGGTTGCTGTGTTTACGCAACATTGTATTTCTCAACAAAATTAATTTAACCTAAGTTAAAAGTAGTTTATGCACCCGTGATGGCCAGGAACAGGAAGAAGGAAGGATCCACAGATATTTTCCTCCATGATGTTGACAGGAGAGTGGAGCAAATGTATGCCGGTGAGTTCCTCTGCAGCAGCAATCTGGTGGGATCTTCCGGGAGGCTTTGGCATTTCAGGGTTCCCCCATCATTCAGTGGTGGCAGTAACACTGACGAGTTCTTCTGTCCGTGACCTGTAAGCAATGAAGAATTATGGTTGCTGTGTTTACGCAACATTGTATTTCTCAGCAAAATTAATTTAACCTAAGTTAAAAGTAGTTTATGGACCAATTTTTCAACCAAAATAAAGGTATTCTCTTCTAGCAGGAGGCAAAGGAGTTCGTCCTGTTCTGTGCATTGCAGCGTGCGAGCTTGTGGGAGGAACACAGGAGCTTGCGATGCCAACTGCTTGTCGGAAACATTCCTTGAACCGACTACTTGCTTATACATTCAGGTACGCCGTTATACAATCTTCCAAAAAATTTAGACTATATGTAAAGGATGCTTTCATATAATAGATGTATCTCAAAAAAATCATTGTTTTTGCATCAAATTATTTATTTCTTGATACATTGAAAACCTGAATTACTGCGAACGTAGTAATCAGATTAGACAGTGAATGACAAGGACATCCTGCTGGGTTGGAAATACAACTATGCAATCCATTATCTTTTAACAAATTGAAAACGTGGAAACTTTAATTTGTCTGAATGTGATTATCAAAATTGTCAGGCTAGATGGCAAGTGAGATAGCGACTAAGAAGGGCTTCCGGATAGATTGGAGTACATTATTAAAGATGACAACTAAATAATAGTAGCAGATCTTTTTCATGTTTAGAATTTAAATACTGGAAAAAGATGCAGCAAACAGACGAATACATTGAGTAATGCAAACATATGTGCAGGGAATGCAGTAAAACAAACAGGAAACAGAAAGGACTGCAGAAAATTCAGACAGCAAGAAGGCAGAAGCGTCCAGTACCCAAAGCTCATCTTAGACGTGGTCAGTTGGTTCGTCCATAGCTTGCCCCATATGATTGCTTGTTCGTTACTCTTAAAGCTCTCTCAAGTTTATCTGTTTGATTTGAACAGATTCCAGCAGATATGGTGGTAAACCAGATGATGGCAGCGATGGTCGTACATGGTTACGAGAATGGTTGGAAATCCGCTGCAACATAAGTACTTTATAGAGCATCCATGCATTGGCAATGGCAGGCGTAGGCGTGCATGCCTCGCAGATGGCAGGCGTGGAGGGACAGGAGGGACATAACATCTGTCCCCAACGTAACCTAGGCGATATCGCTATAGCCTTAATGTAAACCAATTAACATTTAATGTTAACGAACTAATGCTATCCCGAAGATAGCATTACTTCAAACCTTACCAATTAGCGAAATGATTTTGTAAAATTTTCCTAAGTTATACCTCGTACTGAGGCCAAATAAGACGATCGTTCCATCCATTGGCTGTGTGTATCGGCAAACATAAAATTTAATAAAATACATCGGCAAACTTTGGTTTAACGTGAAATATGTTTATGGATTTCTGTGGATTTCTGTGCCGAACTAATGCTATCGGTTAAAACCGATTACTATAGTCCCTGCCAGCCCGAAGGGCAGGGACTGATAACCCAATAATAATATATTAAAAAATCCGAAGTGTTGCATACAATTCCAATAGTTGAAGAAGTCAATGAAATGCATCTCGAAGATAAAATTGAAACATGTATAAAATACAACAGAGTTTTTCACTAATAATATAGATTATATATATAACCAATTCATTTTCATAAGCAGTTGTAAAAGCCAAGATGCAAAGATTTGCATAGGAATTGTTCCCAAATTCAATTGTTGATTCGATACACTCATCACTTGTTAAATGATTTCTCACGAAGCCACACTCATGTGTTGCACCATCATACTAGTTTATGCAATGCTCAATTGGGGTTGATGAAGTTTAGAAACGTCTCAAAATTACCAAACATTTTGCCTACGAATATCAAAACATTCAACCAAACACTAACCCATGATGTTGAATAAGGAGGAAATATGTATTTAATCTTCAACACATTAAAAAAAGTATAGAACAAATAAACAAATCTGTGACCTGTACCTAAACAAAGAAAGAGTATGAGGTGTTGTAGTTCCTAGCAGGAGACCAGAATAAGGGTAATATGGATACATGACCCACGGACAAAACCCACTTTCCAATCCCAATAAATTGGTTCGTTGTTGCAAATATTTCTAAGAAGCCCAAGTTACAAGATCATCGTGAAAAGGTTGTTGTGAGAAGCATGATGACCATGAATGCTGGCTGAGTGATCAATATTAACAAACTTTAATAATAGGTGACATGGGACACATGGCGCTAACCTTGAAATAATAGATCAAAATTTTTTGTCCAATGAAATGTTAACAAATTATATATTTTTTTTATTAAAATAGAAAATATTTTGATTATTTCTAAAACTAAACTGTATAATTTGCGTTAGTTAATGTTAAAGAAAGGTTGGTCAACATGAAAATCAATTGCTAAAGTCTTAATTGAGAAAGGACTAATAAAATGTTTACTACATTACAATCTTCAATTATTTTATTTTATTATATTAATTTAATAGAATTTAAAAAGTCATTAATTTAATTAAAAAAAAATTAATTAATCAAGATTAATAAAAAATAACTAATATTAATGTATGGTAGTTAAATTTAACCATCAAAATTTAACATAGTAATACATTTATTATACAAAAAATGTGTGGTCTATTATATAACTATATATATTAATGATTTAACAAATGCAAATACAAATTTTTTGTATATACGGCGCTCATTAAACACGTTAACAATAGTTATAGTAAATAATATATATGAAAATATTCATCTTTATTTATAAGGGAAATGCAAAAACTATAAATAACTAAATTAAGAATTAAACAATATAATATATTAAATGGATTAATAATTAAGGATTATGATATCTTTTATGAAGACTAATGATTAAGTTTGGGTAGTTTTAATCGATGAAATAGTACCTTGTCAATTTATTCAAAATACAAAAACTAATTTTTAAAAGCCATATGGCTAAGTTATTTAATTTGCAAAGGCCAAGTGCCTTGGGGTTTTGATTGTGTAGAATCCACTTATGCATTCAAAAGTGTATTTTAAACAACAAGAAATCACAATCTTCTTAGAAATTGTATTTCCATATTCTGTCAAAAACCATTAATCTATTAGTTGACTAAGCTTAAATTAATTAAATAAAATTAATATTATTAATTTTGAAAATTAATTATTAGTTCTTTGGTTCTAAATTTACATTTTAATTTATATTAATTTATAAATATAATATTTTAGCAACAAAACATATAGTAATTGGTATCTTTAGATAGGAAACAAAAGCTTTATAAATTATCTATTTTTTAAAAATTAATTAAAATAAACCAAGTCAATTGGTGATCACATGTTAGAAGTATGTGGATGTCCAGAGCGCACTCTCCACCCCATGTAGAAATTTCATAATTTAATGTAATGTTCTAAAAACATTTGCCTAGAATTGAAAAACTAAAAATTAAATGAATGAAATAAATCAAATATTCATAATTAACTATAAAAAAATTTTTGACATCGTAAATTACAAAACAAAAAGAAAATAAACTAAAGTAAAATGCATTACACATATAAAGTAAAATATAAAAAAATAATTATATATAATATAATTAAACCAACCTAAACATATCTTTTAAACTTCAATCTAACCAAAGTTGAGAGGGAATCAAATATTCAAGATTCAACTTTTTTCCATGAGAAGAGATTTGACCCCTCTAAGTGCTTGGTAGATCCGAAGTTAATATTAATGTATGCTAATATGTAGTAAATTTCAAAGGATCAAATTATTGGAAAATACATTGTATAAAATTAGAATCATTTAAAATTTTCATATAACTTGCTATAACTTAAATCAACCTAAATTTATATAAACCCCAAAATGATAAAAACATAAAAAAAGTTAAATTAAATCTATCAAAATGAAAACATAACTTCAATTTTTATAAAAGTGAGAGTGTTACAATAGGAAGTTTTGGTTCTTTTTCATTTTTGCATTCTACTAGTAGTTTCTCTAACCTAGATAACACAATTTTTCTATTGTAAAGCCTACAATTACAGAGCAAGACAATCAAAAATCTACGTAGATTGACCAATTTAAATGCAGATACATACCTAGATATTGTGCTTGAAGTCGATCCCCAAACTGGAGTTGGTTTGAGTCTTCTCACACTACCAAATCGATCAAATCCTCCCTACCTATATGTAATCAACCGATTTAGTTTCGAGATCCAGAAGACTTCAGAATTGAAGTGTTATAGCCCCATGCAAAAACTCTAAGAACAGTTGCCCAATTATCCACGCTTTTAGTTCAATCTTGAGCCCTAAACTTGTCCCTCAATTTGTATTCCCTCAATTTGTATTCCTCCCTTCAACATGATTCTATCTTTATTTTTCTCTTATCCTTTACCTTCCTCCCCCTACAACAATTCCTCAAACAATCTCTTTATATTCACGATGCTCCTTACCCCTCAAACTATCCCTCCACCACCCTCCATTACTTCACCACCCTGTTATTAAAACATTTCAAAATTCTTAGGTATTGACCACCCTTTGACATGGTAAGTTCAGTGGTTGGAGGATGCCGCCTTCATTTTACAACAAGGTCTTTACTTATTATTCCTTATGCCATTTTATATTTTTTTTGTTTAAATTTTTTATATTGTATTCCTTTAATCGTACTACATATATATTATAATTCCTTTTAGTTAATATATATATATACATCATAATTCTTTATAGTATTAAAATATATATAATATAATATATATAATATATATATATATATTATATAAATATATTAAAAATTAAATTTAATCTTTTTCTTATATATATTAATATTAATTGAATTTATGTTATTATTAAGAACAACTAAGCAACATAATTATATATATTAATTTTATTCAATAATACTAATAATAAAGTGATATTTACTATTTTTGAGAGTGTTATGTTTAGATAAAGATCTACCTTCTTAATAGTTTAGGTATTTAGTCTAGTATTTTCAATAATTAATTCATTTATCTTTTATTTAGACATCCTTCACAATCAATTAGTAAGTATACTAGTTTGAATGCATTCCATGCATTCTTTTATATGTAGCTATCATATGCACGTCACTTATGTATGCTAATAATCACTTTTTATTTGTAATTGCATATGGGTCGTTACATATGCAATCTCCAACTTACTTGTGTAACCCATAAAACACAATTTTTCTATGATTAAGGTTGTATTTTTCACCAATTGTGAGTGAATTCACAAAGAAAACGTAATTTTTCTTCAATTAGGGTTTTGGATTTTTCACCAACAACGAGTTCAAGTAACCAAGATAACAAAATTTGTCACCAGTTAAGGTTGGATTTTGCACCAACTACAAGTAAGGAGTTCAATTTGATCGAGGGAAAGAGATACATATGTTGATCAAATTTGAATTAACTAACCATCCCACTTCATAAAAAATTAACTATTGATACTGATACCTAAAATTGTTGATGAAAGATGACGTGGTTGATCAATTTCATGGTTTGAGTTTTCACTGAGTTGAAATTGTTGATCAAATTCCATCTGGTTGATTAATTTCATGTTTTTATTTTACACCAACTATGAGTTCAATTCCATGATTTGACTTTGCACCAACTACGAGTACAGGTAACTGAGATAACACATTTCGTTTATAATTAGGGTTATATTTTGCACCAACTATGAGTTCAATTTGATTGTGGCAAAGGTTGCATCTCCTGATTAAAGCTGAATTAACCAACCACATCACCTCATGACACTTACACTTGCAACTATAGTTCAAAGACAACATTTCATGATTTGTATCTGACAAATCTATATCTCAGATAGAGAATCAGGTTCATTTCTATCAAGAACCTATGATGAACCTCAAAATTTTGCTCCTGTACTACCATAGCCTGCGATGAACTTGAAAGATCTTCTCATGTACTTATATTAGTTGATTGGTTCTTATAACCTATGTTGAACTTAAGAGCTTTATTCTTGTATTGCGATGAGTTGGTTGATTCCTTTAATCTATGAAGAAATTGATAAGTTTTCCTATACTACCATTAGATAGTTGATTCTTATAACTTATGATGAACCTAAGAACTTTTCTCCTATACTACCATCAGTTGGTTTATTCTTCTCTTAATTTGGTCTCTCTCATCTTTCTATTTGTACTACCATAAGCTTGTACCTTGTGAAAATCAAAACGACACTAGAATATGTATATGATCAAATTGTAATTATTTAAAACATGTTTTCCCTTTTCCATAATGGAACTTTCCTCATTCTTCTTGGAGGATTTGACATACAAAGCTTGTACTTTAGACTTAATGGTCAGTATTATTTTCATCTTTAGACTAGGCAACATCTTCACACAAGAATATTGCATGGGTAGTTTACACATTTATTCTTTATTTCACATCATGGGCTTACATATTTATTCTATTGAAAATAACAATAAGAAATGTGAAAAATAGTATCTACAAATTCCAATTTAATTTTTCGTTGAATTAAATTGTGAATTAAAATTGAATTCTATTCTAATAGAAACTTGTAAATAGTTAATTAAGTTAAATTGACTTAATTAAGGAATTCGAGTTGGAAGTCTATCTGGAGTTATGTAAGTGTGATCCCTAAATTTTAGTGGCCTAGGTTGAGTTCTTTCGAGTTGTAATTAATAACTCAATCTAATTGTTTTATAGTCAGTTGAACTAGTTCTACATGTTGGTGGAACTAGTAGAGGTTTAGTAGTGAGTGAGTGCACAAGTGAATCGTGAGTGCCGCACTAGTTAACTGAAGATTCACTCATAAATAATTCATGCATGTCAGTTTAGAGGAAGATCCAGTTGAGACTAGAGTGTAAGGACAACGTACTATTAGCTGTCTGATTTTTTGAGTTGTACAAATCACGCATGCAATTAGTTGAGTACCTAAGTTTGTATTGTGCAATTTTGCAAGAAGGATTTCCCAATGAAATATGTGTTTATCCTCTTAGGAATTGCGCAAGGTAATATGGGCTTGGTAGGCAACATAATTGGCTAAATCTTGGCTAGAGCAAGCTTGTGAGGTAGAGAGTTGATCATACCTGTGAAGTGATTGTTCCAGTGAGAAAAAAGCATTGTATTTTCTTTTCAGATTTCTAATTAATGAAATATAGATAATCGAGGTTTTGAGTAGTTTATTTCCCCAAATAATTATTGTGTAATGTGAGATTGATATTCTTCCTCTTTCTGATTATTGTTTTCATCGATAATTTTTGGTTTCTACTATAAAGAGTAGACTATATTATTGTCTTGTGTTTTAGTACATCACATGAGATGTTGAATCTACAAAAAAATTTACATGGTATTAGAGCTGAAGACAATATAGAAGAGAAGATTTTGATTTTGTTGTGCAGGTGAAATTTGAGTCTACAATTCATACTTCAGAGTCGGAAAATGGATTTCTACGGTTTTAGACTTGAGTATGTCTTGGAAGGAAACTCAAATTACATAGCCCTGAAGAATAGGATGGAAGCAGTGGTAGAAGACAATGTCTTTAAGGAATTCATCTATCAAGACATTCTTAAGTCTCGAGCATCGAATGCTAATGATACGACCAAATGGAGAAGGTGTGCGGCAAAGGTGTGGTGGATTATCCTTGAGGGATTTTGAGACCACATTGTCTCAAGTCTCCATGGAAAGGAAACTCAATATGTTATGTGGAATGCATTGACATGATAATTTCACAATAGAAGTGACCATAGGAAGTTATCACTAATGGAGAAAATCATAAATATCAAAATGGAGAAGGGGGACTTAATTCTGAAATACTTGACCAAATTCACTCATTGTTGTGATGAGCTTGTAAGTGTTAGGATTATTGTTTCTGAGAATGATATGGTGAGCTTAGCTCTTCTAGGGATTTCCAAGAGTTGGCATGGTTATAGGGACTCTATCAATAGTGGGAGAAGCTACCAAATCAGGAATGATTGTGATCGGATTTGGTACAAGAAGAGTTTCAATGGAACACCATAGATGGGACCTCTTCGAAATAAGTGGAAGAGGAGTTTGCATTAGTTAGCAAAGGAAAGGGAGATAAGGGAAATAATTCCCAAAGTGAGGTGGGGAAAAATAAGATGGACTTGTCGAAATTCAAGTGTTTTCATTGTCACAAGCACATGCATTATGCTACGAATTTCCCATATAAAAAAGCAATAAAAAAGGAGCCTCGATAGATGTAGTAGGTGAAGCTCTAGCTTCACAATCTAAACTTGATTTCACTCTCATTACATGCATGACCAACTATGTAATGGGAAGCAAGTGGTGTCTTGACATTGGTCACTCATTACAAATGATGGTGAATAGAGATCTCTTCAGTGACTTTGAGGAGAAAGACCTCAAGTAGAACATAGAGTTTGGAGATGATGGGAGGTATAGCGCTACCTGGATTGGTATAACTGCAATTCAGAGGGAGTTTGGTTCTTGTCTTAGAATCACAAATGTGATGTATGTTCAAGGACTAAAGAAGAATATTGTTTCCATCATAGTATTTGAAGACCATGGCTATGATGTGATTTTTAGTAACGGAAATGTTCTCCTTAGACACATCGACATGGGATAGGTGAAATATATTGGCGTATGAGTCAAGAACCTATATGCTCTTCAAGTACAAGATCCATATAAATCCTTGAAGGTAAAGGAAAAGGTTAGAGACTTGGTGATTGAGAGGGAGAGTGGGTTACCTCTCAACATGTAGCCCCAGAAGAAGCCTCAAAAGCAACTTCAGGAAATTGTGGAGTAGCCACAATTAGAGAAGCAGAGATGAGACCGAGTGGAGAGATCCCCTCAAGCATAAAACAAGTAACCTCATAAAAAGTCTTAGAAAGTTTTTGAGAAGCCACAATTGGAGAATTAGATAGGAGATCAAGTGGAGACATCCACTCAAGAAGAGACCTCCAGTCGGGGGAAATTTAGAGCCAAGTGGGCAGAGGGAGTACATCCATCCCTACCACCAGGTGAGAGGTGGGGCAATGTGAAGTGATAGTCCCAAGAGGGTAGAAATTGGGAAGAGTCCATTGAGAGGTTTTGTCTCTTGGACCATACCTTGCTACGAGAGACCACAATACATAATAGCAGGATGGGTTAGTGGCGGTTGATGCAGTTAGATATGAGAGTGACAGAGGAAGAGGCTAGCAACAATCACATAATCGGGAGTGCAGAGCAGAGTTGAAAATAGTATAGATGGCATAGAGGCAGAGTCAACAAAAATGTAGAGTTTTCAGTTGATAGAGGAAAAGATAGTAGCAGTTAGAGACTCTGGTGGCAAATGCATCATGCTGATTTATTTTGGATGCTTTTTGGCTACAAATGTTGTAGTAGCAACAACGACAACGAAAAGTCTTGTATGAAGAACATTCCAAATGTACCGAATCGGGACAAAGTTAAATTACTTTCTTCTTGAGGGGGAGCGTTGAAAATAGAAATAAGAAATGTTAAAAATAACATCTAGAAATTCCAATTTAATTTGTCCTCGAATTAAATTGTGAATTAAAATTGAATTATATTCTCATAGAAACTTGTAAATAGTTAATTAAGTTAAATTGACTTAATTGAATTAGGAGTTCAAGTTGGGAGTCTATCTGGAGTTAAGTAAGTGTGAGCCCTAAATTTTAAGGGCTCGGGTTGATTTCTTTGGAGTTGTAATTAGATAACTTTGTCTAACTAAGTTATAGTCAGTTAAACTAGTTCTAACTTTTGGACGAAGTAGTACAAGTTTAGTAGTGAGTGAGTGCATGAGTGCATCCTCAGTGCCACACCAGTTAACTAAAGATTATTTCATAAATAATTCATGCATGCCATCTCAGAGGAAGGCCCATTTCAATATAGAGTGTATGGAGAATGTACTATGAGTTCTACAATTTTCTTAGTTTGAAAGATCATGCATGCAATCAGTTAATGACCTAAGTTTGGATTGCACAGTTTGGAAGAAGGATTTCCAAATTAAATATGGGTTGATCCTCTTAGGAGTAGCTTAAGGAAGTAAGGGCTTGGTAGGAAACAAATTGGTTAAGTGTTGGCTAGAGTAAGCTTGTGAGGTAGAGAGTTTATCATACTTGTGAATGGATTGGTCTAGTGAGAACAAGCATTGTATTTTCTTCTCAGATTTATGATTAATGTAATATAGATAGTTGAGGTTTTGAGGACTTTCCTCCCCCAAAGAAATATTGTGTTATGTGAGATTTATATTCTACCTCTTTCTAATTATTGTTTTCATGGACCATTTTTGGTTTCCAATGTAAAAAGTGGAGTATATTCTTGTCTTGTGTTTCAATACATCACATGAGCTATTGAATCTATCAAAAAATCTACATATTCCATAGCTTGATTAATGAATATGGGAAATAGATTTATTCTGTTTCTATATTTTACCATTTAGTGCAATTCTTTGAGTGTATATTTTTTTAAAAATGCATTATATTTCATGATTTTGGATTCACAAAAATAGTGGAAAATATATCATGTTTATAATTCATAATCTCTTCATAGGTTCTTTGTTTATTCACTTCATACCTTATGTTACCTATTGTGGTTATTCATAAACCTATAGCTTAACAAACACCCAATAATTTTGATGTCTTAAATTCCATTGAATCACTAATAATCTAGCTAAATGGTTAGTGGAACTATTAGTTTAATGTAATCATGTAATCTTGACAGTGATATGAGGATTCACATAAACTAGCACACCAAACTTAGTTCAAATAAAGAAGTACAAATTTTATTATTTTCAAGAATTTAATCGGAAAATAGCACTTACCATTGTTGATAAATTGAAAATGGCCATCTTCCACCAACAAATATAAATGATAATAGATTGAAAGGACCAGAGCTACCTTTATCCAAAATGAAGCATGAGAATTCCCAAATTTATTTGCTACTCAATCAAGCCAAACAAAATAATTACTAGCAATGATACACAATACAGGAGGTATCTCTTCCTTGAGATGGGTGATCAACTATTCAACATGCAAAGTCATATTAGGCCACAAGGATTCTATAAACTTCATATTAAGCGCTTTATCAGAATTGCAAAGGCAATCCATTGCTAACCTAACCAGGGAATATATGTAAACCCAAGATCTGGGTGTGGGAGAAGGGGTACTCCCCATTATGGGATTTAGTGATGTTTGCATAATAGGCTTATGTAGTAATAAACGTGACAAGAACACCCTTGTCTATAAGATTTTTTAAGAAATTAAACATCGGAATGATATGCCCCTGAAGTGGAAGTGGAACTGCAACAACGTGTAGAGGCCTAAAAGATATGCCATTAATGGTTTCTAATTTTATCAGTAATCTCCAACATCTTGCACTGACATTCTCTTGTGATACACTATCCTTGTATACGTTCTTTTGTGATCAAGTGATCTAGTCTTCATATAATTCATGGTCACAACCATTATGAAATTTGATGTGAGGGTTGCACAATTAATTTTTTTTTGCCATAGTCAAACTAGTTGGGGGAATTGCCCGTAAAGTTATGGAAATTCCGGTTATATATAAAGAAAATCCGGCAAGGATTTTTGTAAATCCAATTTATAGTTGTTAAAATTCAAAATTTTAGGTGTCCTAGATGTTTTTGATGGTGCTGAATCCATTTACACCATCAAAAACATCATTCGAACACTGCCTCTATAAGATTTTTTGAAATTTTTTTGGCCACTTTTCACCATCCGAGCAATTCCTCCGTCAGTAGATGACTCCATTTTTTTGAGATAACAAGTGTTAGGTTTCGTTGGGAACCAATGAATAGTAGGGATCTGGACATGTAAATTCATATCGGTGGCACTATTATTTGGGAGAGAAGCATCTTAATCCACCTAAAATATTGGGGGAGATCTATGCCAAAAAATTACTGTCCCTACACATTTTGTTTGGCCTTTCTCTACTTCTCTTTTAATAAGATGACTTATTTGATATGTTTCGGTTTTTTCAGTTTTTATGTTTGAACCTTTTTTTTTTTTTTTGATTGATAAGTGGGTGAATCCTGAAAATCACGCTTACCCTGTGGCTGAGAGGCCATGACTCAGGGGCATCTAAGCCGTCAAAGTCACTTGGGGATCGCACCCAGCCTGAGCTGCACTAGCGGAAACCATGCTGGATTTTTGGTATCGGCAAGACTAGAACCAGTGACCTTTGCTTACAGAGCGCCTTAACAGCGCGCTCCTTCACCGATTTGTCTAAATCTCTTTGATTTATGTTTAATTTTTTTTTTTGTGCTATTAATATAATTTTTTTGGCCTCTTTTATTTTTTCCTTATTATATATATATATAATATAATATTATATAATATAGATTTGTTATTATTCTTTTTTTACTTTTTGTGATTTTTTTGTTTTATTTTTTTTCAATGTTTTAATTTTAAATTTTATTTATTTATTAATTTTTTTTATATTTCATTTTTATTTATTATATATTATTATTTATTTTTTATTATTTATTTATTTTATTTATTTAATTTAATTTATTTTTTTTTTAGATCCCTTTCTCGTACATTAAAGTGTCAATTCATGTTGGTATTTAAGTTTTCCATCTACATTGAAGAGGACTCGAGTTCACCTACACTGACATGTCAATTTGATGGTTTTTTATTTTTTTAATTTTTTGTTGCAATGGTGTCAAGTTGGTATTAAGTTAAGATTTAAATTTTATAAATTTTAATATTAAAAAATAAATTACTCTTAGTATAATGACTCTTTCATTCACGTGTTCATTTCTAATGTTTTTTAGCCATAAAATTTATCCATAATTCCCAAGGAAAATTTTAAGGATGGAAAATTTTCTTGAAGTTTAAAACCATAGGTGAATATCACTAATCCCTAATATGAAAACTATTGAAACCTAATCATAGGGGTTGGGTCAACAACTATAAATAGTGTAAATAAATAATAGAGAAAATGGAAAGTCATTAGGAGATGAAACTCAACACTCACTCCCTCATGTATATAATAATGAACAACCTAAATGAATATAGTATCTCATTTTGAGGAGTTACCTTCTGGTCTGACATGGTATCAGAGCCAGTGCCATTTTTGGCTTCCCTCTTTCCATTGTAACTCCCTTCTTCCTATTCTTCCTATTTTGCAAAACTGACCTCTTGCAACTCTCCACAAGTGTGCCTCTGTCAAGAATTTGATAACCGTTCTACAGGTTTTCCCCTCTTTGGCAATTATTGTAGATGTTCGGCTGGTTATGTGAGGCAACTCCTCCACATGCGCAGTTGAGGTATCATTCTCCATTGCCAAAAAAAAAAAATTGTTGATTCATGCGTCTTCCTAAAATATATCTAGATACAAATGTCCAGGCATTGAGCTTACTTCCTCAACCTTACGTAGATGTAGTTTGAATGCATAATTATTTAGATCTAGCGTTCAAACCTGCTCTTGGTATTGAGAAACAAGCTACCGTAGTTGCTACACTTATTTTGACATTTTTTCCTACTCCAACTGGTATTCATGTTGAATAGTTAGATCACACTTTAGGATATTATTTTCACTAAGAAAATTTTGCACCTATACTTTAATGGAAGCATTTTTCTTATAAAGAACCTCAACTATTTCCCTAGACCTAGACATTATAGGTTTCTCAAATCCCTCCAAAATCCTTAATGATCGAGCCCTTGCATCATCCAAATCAAATAAATTCCTCATTTTCCATGTGATTTTGAGGAAGCAGACCATCGCAAGAATGAAGCGCAGTGGAAGCGTGGATTTGTCTATCAATGGTGGTGTTGCCCAGGTTTATGATAGCTGTGTTTTCAGTTTATGATAGTTGCATCCATACCACCATACCACAACATTCCATCCCATTTCTTTTTATTTTGTGGTTGTATTGTATGTTGTGTGGTTTGTGGTTGG
>APFE030972480.1:0-21417 GCA_000404065.3 Pinus taeda
AACCCTAAACGGAGTACTCACCCGTCATGGGTAAGGTACGGTTAGTGACTCGCCCCTATGATCAATCGAGTCACGGAGTTGCGAAGAAACCAAAATAGTGACCCATAACCAAATACCCCAAAAGACATAACTTCATAACACTACTGCTATTTTTAGCCCCTCAATCAAAGTTTCCATGGTGCTGTGTAACTTACTATTTTCCTTGCCCCCCGGAGGGAAAAGTGGCTTCGCACCTTGGATTTATTCTATCTATAGTTACCAAAATGATATGAGTAAATACGTTATAAAAGAAGTAATACTTCGTCAAGGAAGAGCCATGAAAAGTTGGGGAGAGAAGTACCAGGTGAGGGAGCGTGTGAAGGTGAGGCGTAGCATATTTCAAGTTAGGCGTAACGTATTGAAAGATGGGCTACACATAGGTATATTGAAAGCTAGGCATAACTATTTGACTTATCTCCTTGGCTTAGCTTTTAGGGGAAGAAATATGAAGCGTAACGTATTGAAAGCCAGGGCCATCGCTTTACTTATTTCATAGGGGGGGGAGGGCCTGGTCGACAATGGGGTGCGGCGAATAACGGGATTCGAACCCGTGTTTTCGAATTCACAATCTGACACTCTGACCTATTGGGTTATACTCGCCCTTAGACACGTCTATACTCGCTATCGGATCCGGACCGATACCCCATATTTTGTCATCGCTCTATTGCGGTGCGTTCGGAGAATGCTGAATGGATAGGAAATGCGACCGCATGATGGAGAATGTGGATGCATCTATTTCTCCCAGTTGGATTGAGATCTGTCTGTGGATGCCTTATATATGTTGCATTAGAGATGGCAAAACGATGCATGATGAAGCAAACATGCATGATGGAGATGCATGCATTATCTACCAAACATCATGATGCGCATTATACTATGACTTATGTTTAGAAGTGTACACCAGGGTGCGTTAGCACACTCGACTGCCCTTGCCCCCGGAGGGACAAGCGGCTTCGCACCTTAGTTACTTATTGGAGAGGGGGGCCGCCATCGCCCCTACTACTTTATAGGGGCGGAGCCACTCACTATTCCGATGGTGAGGGTGCGGTAAGCACACTCGACTGCCTTTGGTTACTTATTTGAGAGGAGGGGAGAGGGTGGTTAGCACACCATATTATATGGTGAGGTGCGTAACAACACTCGACACTGCCTTTGGTTTTATTATTTAGAGAGGGGAGAGGGTGCGTTAGCACACTCCTATTCATAAGGTGAGGACCGGTAGGGGCTCGACGTCAAGGACCCTTTAGGGTGCGTAAGCACCCTCGACTAATAAGGACCCCTTAGGGGGCTCGACTGATAAGGAGGAGAGGGGGTCGACTGATAAGGAGAGGAGAGGGGCACTCACTATTCATATGGTGAGGCCTTTAGACACTCTTTATAATATTCTAGTTACCACCGATTATCTATTTTCCTTGCACTAGGAAGCGCAAGCCCCTCCGGACCTTGCTCCCCGTCCCCTCCTTTTTCTCCTCTAGCGGCTTCGCACCTTGAATGAATTACCAGCTGGGCCCTACTACTTTATAGGGGTCACTCACTATTCATATGGTGAGGGATTGTCATTCTCATTCTTGATTCTATCTATCTCTAGTTACCGAAAAGAAAGAAATAGAGATTACTTCATAAGGTAAGGCCGGCGAAAGGCGAGACCACCTTGGTAAAATGGGTGCCCACACCTGGCTTTTTCAGGACTTTCCTGGCTGGATCTATCCACCTGTCCAAGTTAGTGCCGTAACAAGCTAACTCACCCACCCATTGTAGAATAAAGGCTACCGGCATTAGTTCGCGCAAGCAAGCCATAAGGCAGGCCGGATGGTAGGGCGTACCACTTCATCCACCAGCATGACTCCGCAGGCCACGGAGATATCCGCCTTCGTAATACCCTATGAACCGTAATGGATGGGAAGGTTCTGAAACGGGAGGGGAAAGGCTTGAAGTGACTTATCGGGAGGGGGGGCTGGGTTGACCCCAAAAGACTTTCCAGTTGAACACTCCGTAATAGGGAGGGTTGGTTATCCCTCATATTTCTTCCCCTCAAAGAGAATAGCAGAGCGTAAGTTTCTATTTCTTCCCCTCAAATTCATTTATTCCAGTCATGAATGAGATATATTATATATGTCATTATGCTTTTCTTTCTTTTTGGGGGTTTATATATTGCTCAAGGCTGCCTCTAGTTACCGAAATCAAGATCATTATATATGTCATTACGTTATCGGTTTCTGAATGAGGGATATTCCGAGCATGTATTATATATGTCATTATGCACAAAGAAATTGGGAATATTCGATCACTGAGCATATATGGGCATATTTCATTATGGTTTCTCATTTCTTTCTTCCAGTCATGAATATCTCTCCTTATCTCAGGAGCATCTCTCTGGTTCAGAAATGACATATATAATATATGGAATTATGACATAACTCAATTCGACATATTCTATATGTTACGGTGAGACTTGTCAATTGGGGGTGTAATTCTTCTTCCAATTCGTTCCATTCATTGGTCATATTCTCTCCCTGATGACTCTCTTTGCAGTAGCGAAATTCCTACATCGTCTTATAGTAAAACACACAAAGGCAGGAACCCAGACCTACCCATTGTTCCTCCGCCACCCACCACCTTTGATCAAATTCTTGTGTTTTACAAGTCAGTCAGTCATGACCAGATAAAGCAGGTCATTCCCTCAGCAAGCAATACGATCGGGGAGAACCAATCAGGGGGAATAAAGTGAGATGAGTGCCAAATCGAGCCGATCGATCTGTAATAAGCCGAGGACGGAGGGGCAAGGCCTAAATGAACGAGAAATAATATAAACAAGTGGGTCTCGCCTGTCCCGAAGCCGGGGAGGTCATCCGATGACCGGACCGGGCCAGACGGAGCTGTTCCTGGAATCCCTGAAATCCAACCAAGCGAACCTTGAAATGACCTGAAAATCAATAAATTACGCAAAATCCAATAAAATGAAATGAAATCCAAGAAAATAGAAGAAAATGAAAGCCAATTAACCGAACTCCTGACCTCGATAAATCAAGAACGGAAATTGAAATAATAACAAGAACCACTTAAATAAATGAAAAGACAAGCCAATAAAAGAAAATACCCGACCTGCCAAGCCACGAAACTACCAAACCAAACTAGAGATTTCACCGGGCTATGACCCATCTCGAGCCGTCATCTGGAAGTCCAATTTCGTATATCAAGGTTCAGGTTCGAATCTCCCGCTTCGTGTCTTGCATGGGCGCCTTAGGCGTGATGATTTTTTTTTTCCCGGGGAGAGATTGAAAGCTGTTTCCAGATATAGGATTTCACTGTTATTCCTTGCACTAGGAACCGCAAGCCCCTCCGGGACCTTTTCCCATCCTATGTTTCCCGACACCAAGTTATGGCTGCTATGCTGGAGTGCAGATGTGAGTGGGATACGGGCCGACTTCCCATATTGGGCCGAAGGTGGTTCCCGCACCCCACCAGGTGCGTCTAACCCACCCAACCAGTTTCTCCTGCACGCACTCTACGTCGGAGTTGACGCGATGGCCCATATCGCGTTCGCGGGACTATGTCTTTGCTCTCCCACCCATGAAGCATGGCTTTGGAATGCCATTTAGGTGCCCGCCGGGTGCTCCAGCTGGGCCAACAATTAGGATAGGTGCCATCCATCTTTTCTTCTGCACCCACGTATGTTGCGGTTCGATGAACCGACCTTGTTTCGATGTCGAAGGAAGTGATTCTTCGATGCATCGTTCCCAAGAAGAGAATGAGAGAGATTGAGGGCAGATATGGGCATATGTCATTATGGTTTCTCACCCATACAATGCTCTTCGAGTCTCGCTTCCCTTTCAGGTAGATAGAATTACGAGCTAGGGGTAGGCTTTCAAGAGAGAATGACGGGGCTTTCCATCCCGAAATGATCTTGTCGAGCCTGGCTCACCGAAATGAGCTATTCGAGTCACCCTCGCTCCCCTTTGTTTCAAGATAGAGATAACAGCACGCTTCGCTCCCCTTTCAATCTCTCCAGGCAGGTGGCAAATGGAAGTGCTACTTTGACGCTATGTCCAGGGTCCCCGCAGGGCACCGAATTCACACGCCCAGGCTATATAGTAGGGGGCCAGGGAGGCATCTTTCACACTTACGAAATGCCCATGCCTACCATGAATCGATCAATCAGATTCGAGCCGTATACCCTCTTTCCAGCTGGAGGAAACACTCATTATATATGTCATTTCAGCCCTCAAATGACCATAGCGAAATGACGGAAATATCTGATCGAAGTGGATCATTTTTCAGCAGTGAAATGACTGAGTTTCTTAGGGAAATGACTTAAATCTATTATATATGATTCAGTGGTGTTCCAGATGCATGAAGAAATTGGAAAGAGTTTTCCGTACCGGAACTTCCTGGAAGAAGGGTGACAGCCTCTTCCTGGAAGAAGAGGTGCTGCTAGGACTATAATGAGGAGGACGCTATATCACTTCAATTAGTGGGAAAAGGGCCCGGGAGGAACAGGGGAGAAGGGAATCAATCCCCATTACAGTCAGATAGTTACCTAGGTAGGAGCTTCTTAGCCTATTTATCATACGTCATTACTGCATCGTTATATCTCCTCGGATTGAAGGAAGATAGAATCAATTCCTAGTTCTAAATGGAATACCAGTTGCGTTAGCTGCAGATACCACATACGAACAGTCCCGGATTACGGGTCGAATACGTAATTCCCAGTTCAGCGAAGACCCCATTACGGTCAGACGGGAACGTTACAGTCTAGATTGATATCTACTCGTTAGGCATACCCCCCTCGACCTCTTAACCTTATATTTACGTATACAATCACATCATACATTCAGCAATATCTGTATGCAGGCAGGGTTACAGGCAAGCGAAAGCAGCTTGTCAAGCGAGAACAGAACCGGTCCCAGAACGATCACAGAGCTGGGACATTATTGTCATTTCCCAGAGCCTTATTTTATTGAACAGAACCGGTCCCAGAACATCACAGAGCTGGGACATGAGACAGATCAGAGGATGGGACATTAGAGAGAGAATAGCTGGGCCATGTGAGTGAAAGTGAGCTGGTCCCACTGCGAGAATAGAACCGGTCCCACAAAGAACGTTCCCACAGAAAGAAGAAAGAGATCCAGATATTGTCTATGGTCCCACAAAAGCTGATCCAGGAATGAATTTAGTATATTGGGTCCCAAAACAAAATATGGCAGGTCCATATGAGACGGGTCAACGAGAGCTGGCAGCCACACAATGGACCTTTTACATCGATCTATATACCCAGTACAGCTATTCAGTTAGGCAGGAATTGAGCATCTTGATATATGTAATTACTGCATCGTCATAGCATCGTATATAAGATAGTAATAGAGAACTTACTTTTAGATCCCTTTATATCCCTTGGAACAGTTCCTAAGCTGCAGAGTTATATACGTTCTTCCAGGAGCTTATTTGAACAGTTGGAAACCTTTGATCGGGAACATGAACCGAATAGACGTACGACATTTGCGGGAGCCGAAGAGAGACAATTACACACGGAATGGAATTACAGTCCCGTTAGCCCAAAATAAGAAAGAATACCGGTCAGAAGGCAGGAAATTCAATACCTAGTTCATATGAGTATAGCAGTTATATATGTAATGAAAGTGCAGTCCCGTTAGCCCACAAGATAAGAAAGAATACCGGTCAGCAAGGTCCCGGAGGGGCTTGCACTTCCTAGTGCAAGGAAGGCATAAAATAATACACAGTTCATACGAATAGAGCAGAGTTATATATGTAATTCTAGTTCAGTCCCGTTAGCCTATTAGAGAGAGTTACAGATGTTAGATCAGTTGCCTTAGCCGAAGAGTTATATACGTATTGAAAGGAGCGTTAGCTGAAGGGTTTTGGGGGAAATAACAGTTGCGTACCAGGAGCTTAGCCCAAGAAACTACGTACGACATTACGAGATTAAGGAAGGGTCTCGGATACAGATAGAGGGTCGGGTCGAAACGAAAGAAAGTAGCACAGCCCAGTCCCGTTCCCTATGAAGCAAACGGTTTACGCTCCCATCTCCATCATCTCATTACGAGATGAATTACAGGCAGGCGGGAAAGAGACAAAGAAAGCGAGATTAGATCCGGTCCCACAGAGCTTGTACCGCAGAGAGAGAATGGAATGGGCTTACAGAAGCGTCATGAGATTAGCTGGCACTAACAGAATGGATTTCACTATTTACCTATCATTTTCACTATTCTCATTTGAATTTCATAACCAATAAAAGAAGGGGTCACCTGATGATTTAGCTCGAAGTTCAAGTGGAATGAAATTGGGAGGCGTAGCATATTGAAGGCTAGGTTGCGCTCTCTGAGTAAGATAAGACATGATCTGCCGAACTGAGGGTCTGGGCAAAAACCGAGGCAGTCGCCTCCGTCCGATAGAGGGAACTCACTCTCCGGGGAGGCCGGTCATTCTGCGGCATACATACATCAAGGCGTCCCTCCTTCCTGTCCTGCTGATGTGGCATGAAGATGCGGGCGGAAGAGAGAAAGGCCTTCAAATCGATCGTGTGTCCGCCTGGAGGGAATGGAAAAAAGCGACCATTCTCATATCTTATCCAGCCTGCCTAGCTTGAGGTGGTCGAGGGAGATCAATCAACTTGGTGCTTGGTGGAAGGCTTTCTTAATTTATTAATATAAAAGAAATAGGGGCCCGAGTTCTTATAGGTGAGAGTCGAGGAAGTCGAGGGAGGTCAGGTCATTGATGCGCTCTTACTTCTATTCCGTATATGATATGATATGAGTTTTCGTCCCCGGCACCTCTTTCTCCTCCATAACGCCCGGACCGCTTCCTGATTCCCAAGGACAAGATTCCGATCTATAATAGTGTTGTTTCTATTACAAGCATGAATGAGTGCCATGTATTCTATGAACTATTCAGCACATGTAACTAATACAAGGTCAAGTATAGTTAATTACGGGAATAGCTAGGTGATAACAGTGCTTGTTACATTGATCACTAGTAGCTTAAGCATGCAATGGAACAGATTAGCTATGAAAGCTTACTAACTCCACATATTAGGGATAATACGTATGTTATTAGTACTGAACAACTTATACTAGTCATATCTTATGGATATCCTTATAACAGATCAGAGCTTAAGTCTAATCATTATGCCGACTTTACCCTTGTTTCTTATAAGCAGATTGTCGAATAAGACTATTCTATATATACCATTGCTTTTATTATGCTAGTAAGAGGTTAGAGCTTGAACTATAAACATGATAGGAAGATCACTTAGTATGAGTCATTGCTTGTAAGCTAACTACTTACATGACCTTTTGTCTATTGGAGACATGGTTCAGAGCTTCTTGTTACAGTGATTGGTTCTATATTACTAGTAAGCTTATGGTACTTACAACGTAGATAAAGGACATAGTTAAGCTTAGGGTGATCGATGAATGATTAGGCATATACTTGATCTAAGTGTAATGGAACAAGCTTATACGGGAATAACACTCAGTCATAAGCATGATATGTATGATCAGTGTTGCCATAATGTAACCCGAACCCAATACATTCCCTTATGTAAAGCAAGCAGATGAGAACAACCCATTACCTGTGTAACATAGTGCTTATTAGAACTCCATATTCAAATGGTTATGATTACTTGTCCTATCTATTAAGGTCAAGGTGACTTAGGGTTCTACTGAGCTTATAGAGTTAGATACAATGAAACCTATACATGACTATAACATCGGTAATATCAGTGAACGTTGTATAAACATAATGTACAGTATGACTCTTGCTTATAACGTTTCAACATTGACTATGATTACCCTTATTCTAGTACAGTAAGACCTGCTTTGTTCATCTCTATTTACCAGTATGTTAGCTCATACCTTACTTCAAGCTATACCCCAGGAATATAGAACACATCATAATTAGGGAAACAGTGTAGTATCCAGCTGAATGGTAATGCTTGGTTATTCATTACAGCGGATGACTGGGCATATCTATGTATATATAGATGGGTAATATTGGTGCTTATTCCCCCGTTGGCTCGGGCATTTCTGATCCATTTCTGATCCATATCTTCTCCCGATGGCTGGGTCATTCTCCATTATAAGAGAAAGATGTCTTATCAATCGGCTGGTTTGTCTCGGTGGGTTAGTCTAATCCATCTTTTCCTTTTCGATCACCTTTCCAATTATCCATCTTTGAAAGGGAAAAACTCATATATAATATACGAGTCGATCACCAAGGCTTCGCATATAATGAAAATCTATCCATCTAGCTTTGACAACTAGCTAAAAAAAAAGAATATCTGACCCGATCACAAATTGTTTTTATTGGACAAACATGGCGAATCGAGTGAAAGCCTATTGAACTGGACTAGCTTCAGTGCATTAAGCTGCATGGACTGCCTATGAACTGTAGAGAGTGAAAGAGAGAGTGAAGGCCATACAGTAAATCCTACTAGAGAGAATCTAGCTTCAGTCTTAGTAACTTGCCCTAAGGTATTAGAGAGAGACTGCCTTAATTAAGGTCTTGCTTACGGTAATAGCTCTACGGTACGGTAAATAGACTTAAGGTCTTGCCTCCGCTTCCGTATTAAGCTCTAAAGACTTCCAAAGGTCCACTTTAGAATGCCTTAAGCCTACGCCCAGGTCACTTAGCCCGTAGAGACTTGCCAGAGACTTACCATAGCCTCCTCAGTCCCCTCTGGCCGCACCTTCCCGGCCAGCCAACTCAGAAGACTAACCAGCATCGCTCAATCATTCACTATTGAGTATCAGTTCCTTGCGTAGCGTCCTACCCTGAAGATGTTTTGTTAGTTGTGTCTGTTGTAGTAGCGCCCCACATCGAAAGTGCAATCAATTTGCTCACAATCAATGCCTTTCGCGTCGACATGTCTGTTGTTTAGCCAGCTTAGAGAAATGAAATATTTCTTTATATATGTTGCGGTAGTTTGAAATGAGATGTAGAATTTCAGGATGAAATAACTAGAATTGGTAACTAGAGATATTGTAAATCAATCTCATTATATATGTAATTATGCTGACGCATCGAACGTACTCCCATAGTACTGCTACCTCCGCTGCTTGATCATTCACTGGTTCTGGATCATTTACTGAGACACGGCCAATCAAATAAAATGCAACTGATGTTCGATCTCGATCAATTGGTTCCTCAGCTGAAACCACCGGAGCTCCCGGCTCTGCCACCTATGTATATGCTTGCTTTGATGCTTAAATTCCAATGAGGTGATGCTTATGATTTGATAGCTCATATAGGTGTCATTATAAATAGTAAGGCCTTTATGGTTTCTGGTAGCGGGCAGAGTAGCCTTTCCTTGCTGCTGATTAAGAATATGGTGAATCAACTGCTTCGGGGTCAACAAATGGATCTGGGACTTATGAATTTATATATGAATTTCGCGCAGTAAGGAGCCTTTGCCTTCCCTATTGCCTATGCCTTTCCCACTTATCCTGTTCCCACCTTTTTATCTATCTTTGCTTCTGGCATTGTAACAGGCTCTAGCTCTCGAATCGAAACATCTGCCTCCATCCCTGCTGCGGGTAATTACCCTTAAACTATTGGCTCTCAATCTGGCTCCCCTTAAATTATTGGCGGCTCCGTTGGCTTCTTTGCTTATTTCCCCACCACCTCCGGCCACAAGGGATCGTCTTCTAGCTTTTCGGAGTTGATGCTGTTCATCCGCGGCTTCCTCGTAAGGTTAGTAGAGGTTTTAGTCCTCTCCCCGGTCAGTTGAGTGACTATATACGTAGAATGTGCATCTAGCTCGGGTTCCATGGATCCAATGGAGGCTTGGTTCGTAAACCTGAGAGCTATCCTAGGAGTCCTCACTACGGGTATTTAGAGGTACGCTGAGCTATATACATTTTTTCTAGTAGGTCCGGTCCATAGTCTGACAGCAGTAGGCTTTCCAGTCCAGCAGCGGGGTCTTATGCACTGGGTTTGGCTGTACTGGGTATTCTCGCTTCACTTCTGGCTGGAGCTGGGTTGGTGGAAGCTGCCTCGGTTGGACTTAATGTTTCAAGGTAAGCGGTCTTTACGTTACGTAAGTGAATCCCCCGCCTAGCATTAGAAGCAAAGGAACCACCAGCATCTGAGCTAATTGACCGAATCCCAGCTTCCCCATAAGCAGTTCGAGAGCCAGCAACACTTTACTATCTTGCCCCAGCCTTAAGGGGAAGGATAAGCACTCTTCCGAAAGATAAGGGAGGGAGAATAGCTCCAAAAAGCCTTTAGGGGGCAGTGGAGTCACTATCCTTCCAAAAACCTTAAGGGAGAGAGATAATAAATCAAAGCGTAACTACATATATAATATATACACAGGCTCGCTTGGGAGGTCCCCGAGCAAGACTGAGATAGGAGGACCTTTAAGACGGTTACCCCTATCCCTTTTCCGGTATCAACAACCCCTTCCCTTTTCTATACCTTACCTTCTGTGTTTCCTAAATACCTACCCACCTTCCGACTTCCTTCGACCTTTTCTGCTTCGCTCGACTAATCCGACCCACCTTACCTGATTGGGGGGGCCAGCCAGCCAACTAACCTACCTATTTAGGAACCACCTTCCCACTTAGAACTTTCATGCTTCTATATTGACTGCCTTCCTGCTTCTCTCCGACGAATCACTTTACGGCTGACTCTCCCTTGACTGCTGATTGAACCTTCCCTCCGACAAGACCTTTCATGCTTCCTTCGAAATCGAATCACCCATCGAAGGCCCTTGACCCTATCTGTTATCCTTAACACCCTATTCATTACACCATGAATTGGAAGGAAGGGGGAAGCCGTAACGGGAATTGAAAATAGAACACCAGGGACATAGAGATCCAAGGCTAGCAGCAGTTTCTTATTCTATTGATTTAGATCCTTAACGGAAAGGCTATGCATAGAAGCCGCTTAGTCAAGAGGGAAGCCATTGAACAGAAGGCGTGGTCATTAATGAGCGGGTAATGGAGAATGGGCTGGCAGTGACAGGAAGCTTGAGAAGGACGGCCGATCGGATGTTTTCGGACTTGAACGGAAAGGCTGTAGATTAAGGATGCATTAGCAGGCTCGACCCTAAGGCCCGTTAGGGTGAGGGTGAGCTTGCCGAACTCTCGACAACGGAGAGGTAACGTGTGAGGTCCGTCAGGGGCTCGACTGATAAGGATGCGTAAGCAGGCTCGACTGATAAGGACCCTCACCATATGAATAGTGAGTGACCCCTAAAGAATATAGGGCCCTTTAGGGGGCTCGACTGATAAGGAGAGGAGAGGACCTTTAGGTGCTCGACTGTTAAGGACCTTTAGGTGCTCGACCATAAGGACCTTTAGGTGCTCGACCTTAAGGGAGAGGGAGAGGAGAGGAGAGGAGACGAACAACTCTCTTTTGGGGCCCCTCACCAAATAAGCACCCCATACGCCCCAAAAGAGAGGTCCGTCAGGGTGCGTAGCACGCTCGACTAAATAAGGAGAGGGGCTCGACTGGTAAGGAGAGGAACTTGAAGAACAACAGGCCGCCATCGATATGCTCTCGAATTTATTGATGATGCATTACTTATGATGCACCTGTTTTGGGTCATACGCCTCATTAAAAAACACCTGTGCTGCCTATGCCAGGACTCTTTCCCGCTACTCGATCCAGGGAGGTGTAGAGCCACTAGATGCCGGTACTACCTACATTTCAAGTGGAAATGACAGGTTTCAATCACTCAATGCCAAGAGTCGATCACTCGATGACAGGTTTCGATACACTCAATGCCAGGATTCTTTTCCACTAGTCGAGCCAAGAGGCGATCACTCGATGACAGGTGGTGATCCCAGGAGGAAATGCCAGTCATAGATGGGCTGGGATACTCGGCTGCTTGGCTTTTGGCTGCTTGGCTAATCGACTTGGCTTGGATACCGGGATCGGTTTATCAGTTGGGATATTCAGTTGGAAACATGAGCTGCTTGGCTGGGATATTTCACTGTGGCTGCTGCACTACTCGACTTGGCTAATCTACCGTGGCTGCTACGCTATTCGAATGGACTATCAGCGCTCCCGGGCTGGATACGGTTAGTGCCTAGAAGCTCTTTTCAGTCAGTGCTTGAAAGAAGTTCTACTCTTGGGAAGGTCTATTCGTGAAGGCTCTACTCTCGGGAAGGTCTACCCAGTGCATGAATGAAGCTCTAGTCACAGTGCGGCTAGAACTCTTGTATGTCAGTGCATGAATGTAGCTATACTCTCTTTGAATCTCTACTCTTTGGATGCTATACTCAGTGCATTAAGCTCTAGTTCGTGCCCAATAAGTCGTTCCCACCTGTTGTACGTGATCAGTTTTCAATCCCCCATGCCCAGTTAGTGGTACGTGACAAGTAGTCATCCGCTATTAGATGCCAAGAGTCATAGTCGCCAGTAGGGTTGTCAATGCCGATAGTAAAAGGAGTCGATCCGCTAGTCGATGCCAGAAGGTAGGTCAGCCTAAAGCCAGTGGTACACGATAGCCAGGAGGTTGCGCCAGGAGGTCGACGATACCCAGTCTCATTGATAGGAAGGTGGTCGCCGATAGACAGTGGTGTCCCGATAATGAGGTGTCGCCCAGAGCCAGTCGACAGGAGGTCATTTTTGATAGCCGCTAGTCGATCCAAGAGTCGATGCCAGGGGGCGATCCAGGCTTCAATGCTAGTCATTTCAAGTTGGCAATCAGCAGAGCTAGAAGGTCAGCATTAATCTCTACTCATGGGAACCTATACTCAGTTACCAGTTGTACGTGACCTGTTCTCCATACCCTGTGCCCTGGAGGTGTTCATGCCAAGTTCCCCGTGACCTATAGTTCGCGTACCCACTAGTCCAAATATTCCCAATGGTTCCTACCTGCCCACATAACACTGAACGATATGGAGGGAGGCTTCGCCTTCCTACCTAGATTGGATGACATGAACGAGGCATTACTTACGATGCACCTGTTGATGAGGATCATATGCCAGACACATGGAGATATTCAGAGAGGGGAGGGCAGGTAGATAGAGCCTTCAGCGAAAGAGGCTAGGTTGAGCCATTCATGCAGGTCAGCTAGTTTCATTCACGCTAGGAAGGCAGCGCCAGTAAGGGAGGTGGGTGTTGCCCGGATAGTGATTTATGGCCAACATCTTTCGAAAGGGGTGGTCCCCCTTTTTCGCTACGAAGCGATCCTATTCAAACACGCTGCCGTTTGACTTACATAATAGAACCATGGGACTCTTTACAGGGCTATCCACCTTCTTTGGCCAAATCTTCCATCCCCGATGCGGGAAAGCGTGTTTTTCCAACCTTTTCATTCACAATTTTGCCGGCCTAAATCAAAGGGAAAAGATTGGCATGCCTGGTTCTTCCCTTCTCGCATCCATCCGATGCATTCTTTCTTGATACAGTAGGAAGGCGAAGCCTCCCTCACACCGCACCAAAATACCATCAATCGATCAATCACGATTTACTGACTTCATTTTCTTTCCCCAAAGTAGAAGTTCAATTCATTTCTCCAAGCCAGCCAGTCACTCATTATATATGATTCATACCAGATTCGGCCAAGCCAATAAGTGTCTCAGGTTTCAAGCTCCGTAGCCAACAAGTAGTCTCACACGCCGGTGACCGATTCGCCGTAGGAATCCATTGGGCGGCGTGAAAAACTCACCAAGGCACTTTGCGTTTCCACCCTCGCCCCACTTTCTTAGTTAGATCGCTGGTCATAAATTATATATGTAATTATGCCATTTTTCTTATGCAATTGTGAAAGATCGATTTCGCAAATATCTTCCCCTAAAACTTGATCTTTCTGATCGCTAGCTAGAAGGTAAGGTTCTCCCTTCTCTAGTTCAGGTAAGGTAAATCCTTCGGCAAGGCTGCTTGCTATTATATACGTAATTACGTACTACGAGATCGCTGAGCTATTCCGATACAAGAAAAAATCCGATACAAGTTGTTAAGGTAAATCCTTCCTTCTGACATGCATCTATATATATGATATTATGCCATTTTTACAGATCTATTTTGTGAAGTTATTCCCCTCAAATCGCTAGCTCTCAATCCTTCTTCAATGCCAATATTATATATGTAATTATGCTATTTTGAGAGATCGAATTGTGAACTTCTTCCAGCCAGTTATGAATTCTATTTGTAATTATGCGATTTCGAGATATCCTTTCTAACGCATGTGTGGGCGTGCACGTGTATATAGTATCAATCATCATCAGTGTGTTAGCAGTAGCAGTAGGAGTCTTAGGAGTGTATGAGCAGTAGGAGTAATAGAGTCTCGGTATTAGGAGTATCTTGATCCAGTATCTGTATCTTGATCCTTATCCTTATCCTTATCCTTATCAGTATCTGTATCTTGATCTGTATCTTTATTAAGATGAGGTTGTAATGGAGATGAGGTTGGTATGAAGAATAGGTAGTTAGGAGGATATGGTCTGAATGAATATATGGTAGGTATATGCTGAGGTAGGTCTGATTAGAAGGTTGGAAGTAATGATGCTGAGTTGGGTCTGATGATGAGATGGTGAGATGGTAGGAAGTACTACATGGTGGTAATGACTACATGGTAGGTGTTAATGAGGATGAGGTAGGTAGATAGAGAGAAAGATGTAGCTGGGTCTAGAGATAGACGTTATGATGGGATGCTGGTATGCTAGTATGCTGGGATGTGGGGATGGATGCTGATGGTCTGATGCTGGTCTGCTGGTCTGCTGTGATGAGCTGATGCTGGGCTGTATGCTGGGCTGTATGAAGTTAGTGAATGTAGTGGATGTAGAGGAGATAGGAGAGCTAGGAGTGTTATAACTATGTATAGCTAGATAGAAGTTATGATGGTTCTATAGTGAGAGTAAGATGGGTATGAAGAAGATGCATGGGGTTATAGGGATCTTGTATAGGCAGATGGGTAGTTTTAGTGATGCAGGTAGGTTAGGCATAAAGGTAGGTGAGGTAGGCTAGTAATGATGAATAGCTAATTATTCCCTGGTAATACCTATTGACTCCTCTATTTTTCTCGGTTGTGGGTGGGAGTAAATAGTGTTGCACAACCCCTTTATATTAATCAAATCGGGAATAAATAGTTATTTAAAGATAATAAATAGTTCTTCCTCAATTTCGAAACCTCAATTGAGCCCCTCTTCCTGATGGTGGTTTTCAAAATGGAATAGATTCTTGTCCAGATGCTGACTCGGATTCCTTCCCTGCCCTTGCCTTAGCCGTCGTATACCGGAACCAATCTATTATTGGTCGAAGATGAAAACTTATATAGCGGGCGGGAAAGTGGAGCAGGGTCAATTTTCGGGGCGGTAAGATGGGTGGGAATAAATAGTACTTCGCTGCGCTCAGCTCAGCTGGGTCACTCCGCCAACCCCCCTATAATAAGTCTAAAAGGTTGGGATAATAGACATCCCAATTTTCGATCGATTGTCCGGCTAATGCCTACCGACTCACAAGACAACACTGGATGTATATTATGATAGCGACGGCCTAACCGTATTGTATTACTACGTCTTCCCTCATGATCCGACGTGCAAATGTCTTGGGTGCGTAATGACCTCACTCTATGTCTCTATCAAAGTCATAAACACAGTCCCGCTCACAGTTCCATTTATTGACCCAGATCGAGTTGAAGGGTTGGGGTGGGAATAAATAGGTTGACCAAGTGGTTAGAGATAAAGATGCAGAGCCAATTGATCGAGTCAAAGAACCAGTTTATGTTTATCTGCCAGCATACGTACTAGTTTTTCCCATTGATTCTATCGATTCTGTTGGTTCATCAGCAGTTGTTTATTTCGATCCATCACCAGCAGCAGTAGGCCCAGCACCAGCTTGCCCAGCATCCCTTCTAGCATACCCACTTGTTCCGACTTTTGGTACATAAACGCTTTGTTCCGACTTTTTGCTTGCACGGGTTTGGGTGGGATATATAGGGAATAGCGTGTTCCGGGTTTATGCATATTGGTAGGCTGTTCCAGTTCCAGGTCCATCCTCGCCATTGATCCAGAAGCATCAGTAACGTAGGCAAGGGCATATGTAGCAGTTGGTTCTACAGTTGGTTCTGTCGGTGAAGCAGATGAGTAAGAAGCATCGGTAGAGGGCAGAGTCCAAGGTGCGGGCATCAGAAGCAAAGCCAAGGACTAGGACAGGCTCCCGGCAAAGGCATCCGAGAAAGCATCTAAGTCAGAGGCACCATCCACTGCAAAGGCATAAGTAGAAGAGGTGAGAACAGGGACAAAGACAAAGGTAGGAGCATCTCAGCCAGCAGCTCGCTAAGCATCATTCCTTCCTGTTCGAAAACTACCACCTCGTAATCGATATCTAGAGCCCCTGATATTAGGTAGGGCGACCTTCTAAAAGTGTCTATGAAAAAGTTTCACCAACGCTCATATAATCTACGTAATAATAGGACATAGCCCCTCCGGTATTAAGCCCTCCTGGCCCAACCACCCACTTACTTATCTCCTTGGCTTGGCCGGGCTAGTGGCCGAAATGAGATATGTCAATACGGTAGCCAACGTTAGCGTGGTCACCATAATATAGTGAGACAGATAGCTCCAGAGACGGGGGGCTTTGGAATGGGTTATTTGAGCCTAAAGGATTTAGCTAGCGTACAGTAAGTACTCGGAAGGTACACTTGACTGGACGGGGGACTGGGTGATTTGGAATGGTTAAAGAGGTTAAACCCAAATGGATATATCTCTACTAGGTGAACACGGATACTGGTGTACTTTTCTTGTTGGAATTGGAAACAGCAACCATCCCATTCGTAGTCGGAATCAAGCCCAGGTGAAGTCGTGCCAATCCCCACCCCTTGCGTTAGCAAGATGACCGGGAATATGTTTGGAGATTCGGATAAGGTGGACAGGTATTTAGGAAAAAAGAAAGGTAAGGGGCGTAGCGGTAAGAAGGAAGGGGTTTGATAAAGCTATCAATGCCATGCCATCCGGGGTCTATAGCTGTACCAACGCATTCATTCGGTAAGTGGTCTAGGTAGAACGGGTCTAGTTATTCAGGTGGTCTCATTGGCAGGAAATAGGTCGCCATAAAGAGGAGGTCGCCGATAAGGAAGGAGGTGGTCATTGACAGAAGGTCTCTGATAGCTGGTACTCAATAGCCCGGTGTCAATCCAAGTGTTGATGCTCTCGATGCTTAGCTTTCTTTCTACTTGAGATATAACGTACCCATGTTCTCTACCCTCAACCACCTCACTTACGCCTACGGAACACGAGGTTCATACATCGATTGGATTGTAGGGATGAATACACGATCTTACTTACGATGCACCTGTCGAAGATAGATAGGATCATGCGACAGACAAGGGGGAGTCTCCCTCAGTATGGGAAGGGAGGTAGATAATGCTTGATAGTTATTGAGTGATCTATACTGAAGGTCTTCCGAGAGGAGCGCACAAAAGGATGGAGGCCAACATACAACTGCCATCTACAGGTGGGGTGGCTTGGGGTGGGACTACGGACGGATCAATACAGAAGACCCAGTGTGTGAGTCAGGTGCACAGATACCAATTGGATTCTTACATAGATTATGATTAAGAAGATTGGCTAGACGGGGAGGGGATGGAAGTTAAGGAAGAACTAGTGTGAGGTGGTGCTTAGCTTATTGTGTTTGTATATTCACGTATCTAATGCTATCATTGCTTCATGCAGTGAGCGGAAGTGATGTTGCCGTTCATTGGAACCAACGGAATAATCTACTGAATCAACGGAATGAACTAGAAGGTGTGCTGCTAGGTAGTGATCCGTATCTGCGCTTACCCATAATGCACCACCTACCCCGACTAGGTATGGTTCTGCTACTGTACACTATGGCTAGATATAAATTGAATGTTCAAATGAGATATCTTTATAGACGATATTATGGTACGATCAATTATGAGAGCCGAAAGCGTAATTACGTAGATAATATCTAGAGATACTAAGTGACTTATTGGGTGGGGGGAATATGCCTGGTTGGGATACTATGGCGGGTATGAGAAGGGCCTGAAATGAGAAGGGTCTGGAATTGGTTTGACTTTCCTGGTGTTCACTTCGTGACATAAGTCATAGTAGATCGCATCATGCATGTTTGCTTCATCATGCATCGATTTTGCCATCTCTCATCTGTTGGTAACTTGGGGTACTTTTCTGCTTGGCCAATGACGGGGAACTGTTCTTCATCTGGTGCCAACTTGGACATCTCTCTTGTATGTTGGAAACTTGGGGGGACATTGATCCTCTCGGCCAGTGTGGGTGATGTGGGCCTTCTCACTCGGTTCTGTTGAACGGGGGACTTCTCTTTCGTTCGGTGGATCAACAGGATTCAGAGCAGCATTGGCGGCATTCATTGGCGGCATTCATAGGAGCATTCGGAGGCCTGAGTTGATTGATCGAGTAAACCAATAAGCAGAGGCTGGAAGGAGCATTCATAGAAGCATTCATAGGCAGGCCTTCGTTAATTGATACGAAGATTCAGAGGATGGAGCATTCATAGGCTGGAGTTGATTGATTTCTAAATAATCCCTCACCATATGAATAGTGAGTGACCCCTCCCCTCTCGGAATAGTGAGTGGCTTCTCGCCCCTAAATTATAAGGGCCCTTTGAGGGGGCCTGATTTGATATTGAGGGGGCCTTACTGCCACTTACTTATTGTTTTTTAGGGCAGAAAAGCATAATTACATATCCTACGATATTATGGTACGATCATGATTCGAGCTACGATACCATTGGGTTTTATTCTCTTTCTAGTTGATCTATTTCTTCCCCTAAAAGAGCATAGCGAAGGGTTGTGATAACCCTATCTTTCAGAGCCTCATCACTCTATTGAGGTGCAGAGCATTTTCATTACTAATGAGATTATCCACTCATATATTGAGTGATGATTCGGGTGAAATCAACGGCGGCATAAATGTATATGAACATAGTTCCTCAAAGGCTTTCAATATGTGTAGCCTTACCTTACATACTTATTTGACTTACTCAACTTACTTACCGGGTTCAAATGATAGGGTTAGGATAACCTATCAACAAGCCATCCCAAGCCAGTTATCCAAGCCAGCGATCCAAGCCAGCGATTCCATTCATCCCATCCTCATCCTAGCAAGCCCAAGTAAGTCTAAGCAAGCAAGCCATACCAGCCCAGCCCAGCCCGCAGCATCCGGGTTGTCTAGCCATCAAGCAAGCAAGAAGCACGTAAGTAATAGCATCAAACCAGTTTTTTTATTCTCCAAAACGATGGAATGAACACAGAGATAATTGTCTCACGCTAAAGATGGAAGGTAGCCCGAAAGGCCCACTAGACGAGTAGATAAGCAACTACTAGAAACTATAGTAATGGATCTTCGTTCATTGATCTCCAGTAACTAAGCCCAATTCTCTAATTCTCTTAACAAAAATGATTCAAGATGCCCTCACCCTCCCTATGGTCGGGTGAGCGGTTCGTTCCCTCACTCCTCTGATGTAAATTCACCTTATTGGGGGTTTAAAGTGGAAATGAAACGCATTCAAATGCCAAGATAGTAGTAGTAGTAGGGAGGATCAAACTCCATTTAAGCGGATAGAACCTATAAGGTAGAACCTAAAAGCCTCTCCTCTGTGGGGCGGGCCGAACCTATAAGAGGAAGACCATCACTTGAACTCTCTTAACAAAATGGATGAAAGATGACCTTAACGTAACCCATCCGTATTTGGGGTTTTAAGTTGCCATAAAACGCATTATTTAGGGTTTTCACGCTCATCCTTTACCAGCTCTATTACTTGAAGGAAGCAATACTACCACTTACTGCGAATCCCCTGATAGGCCAATGACCAAGGCGAGGGGGCTCTCTGTATCAGTTGAGCCTGCTTGTGCATCCTAATTGACTTATTGGGTGGGGGGCTCTTAGCTAGCTTTCTTTACCTGCCTCGTAGCGTACCTGCCTCTTGAAACTCTACTCTTCGTTCGTACAGGTAAGGCAAGGTATTGATACTATAGGTCACTGCCTGTCTCTGCTTGTCTCTGCATTACCCATTCATACAGGTCAGGCAGGGGTATGTATTCTATAGGTCACTATAGTGAGATAGGTACAGAGGTTGGTCATTCATTTCACCGGGCTATCAATTAGGAGGGAATGAGTCAAAGCAGGGTGTATTATCACCGTTATTATATATGTAATTACGCTATCTCACCGAGGTGCAGATCTCTATCTCTACCCGCCAAATAAGGGTATTTGGTGCTGGTGGATATGTATCTATAGATGGTGCTGGAGCTGCTGGTTCTACTGAAATTGGAACAACGACAACTAGCTTTGGAACTAGATATGGAACTGTATGATATGGATATGCTCGAGCTAAAGGATCTGCTGCTACGGGATATGGCTATGGATCTTTGGCTCAATCAACAGCTTCAGCAACTGCATAATGAACAGAGTCAAAAGCTTAATCCACTTACTAAATGGCTTAAACAACTGGATCAACAACTAGAACAACTGGAACTAATAGATCTGTGGCTAGATCTACTGCATCTCGATCACGAAGGTCATAATCAACAGAATAAGCTGCTGCTTCAAGTGCTGCTGGTGGTACTTATGCTGAACCAATAGAAGAACTTGCTGAATTGAGAGAAGCTGCGTAGGATGCTGCTGGTTTAATAAGTAGTGCTGTTGTTAGTGCTGGACCAATTTCATCTATTTTATTTTTAGTGAAATGTACCCTTTACAGATCGTTTCCCTATCATTTCCAGGTGTTGATATCCACTCGATCCAAGAAGAGTCGATCCAGTCAATCCCGGTTTCAATGCACTAGATGTCGGTACTCCATGCCAAGAGGGGATCCACTCAATGTTGGTACTCGATGAAGGTGCGAAGCCACTTTTTCCCTCTGGGGGGCAAGGATTACAACCCAGGCTATAAGATAGAAGCATTGGAACAAGCAACCACGAGTTACTATATGTTGCTCGTTTGCCTGCTTTAGCTAAGGACTACTTTCCTTCATAGGAAGCGCAAAGCCCTCCGGGACCTTCCTTCCCCGTTTCACCTTTGATGAGGCGGAACTAACCAATGAGGAGGCTAACTATCCCCTACTATCCCGCTGTCTGCCTGTCTGCCTGCCTTTCACCCACCTACCTTTCCTTGTGCCGTATACCTTCATTTCACGCTCCTGCTAACTTCCCAGCCTTCCTTGTTCCTGGTCCGATATGCCTTTCATGAGGCAAGGTTCCTTCATTCATGCCTCATTAGTAAGAAAAGGCATATCCTTCGTTGATGGCCAGCCTGAACTGGTCCTGCACAATATTGACTAGCTCGGCTTGGGTTTGCCCTTGATAACACTCCCATGCTCGTTCCTTGGGTCCCATGCTTCTTCCTTGGGTTCGCCCTTGATAACACATCCTTGGCTCTTGGCTTGGTTCACTCTTCCTACAATCATGGC
>APFE030972500.1:0-25717 GCA_000404065.3 Pinus taeda
TCAATAATTGCTCCCGCTGCCTTACAATTAGGAGCATTATCAGTGATGACTTGGATGACATTGTATGGCCCAATACAGTCAATTGTTTCAAGTAATGCTTCTGCAATGTTGATGGCGGTCCTGAACTTGCCTGAGTAATCACGTGCAGTTAGAAAGATGGCACCACTAATAGACACAACAAGAACACTTATCAATGGCTTGCCTTTTACATTTGTCCATCCATCAGATACAATGGACACCCCATGGTCAGTCCAAGAACTTGTCATTCTATTCAAAGAATGTGATATTTTTGCTTTTTCATGATCAAGTCCAACGGTTCTTGCCTTGTCATACCTAGGGCTCTTGTATCCTTTAGGGGCATCATTTATGGCAGAAACCATTTCGTTCCAATAAGGTGAGCGAAGAACATTGAATGGTATCCCATATGCATAGAGAAACCTGTAAACTTTTGAATCCACATCATTCCTACACCCCTCATCAAGGAAATCCGATATGGTTCTACGCCTTAAAGCTGGTGACCCTATGCCTCCATATCCATTGCCTTGGGAGGATGCTGAAGGAGTTCTTTGTGCTTGTGATTGTGGGCTTGGTTCAAAGAAACTCCTTGATTTTTTAGATTTGTAGCTTCCTCCTCTTCCCTTATGTATTTGCCTCTATTTGCTGCTGACACAACTGCACAAGTTTTGATTCGTATTTGTTTATCTCCATCCCATGGCCTTTTCCTGTAGAGGTGTTTTCTGGCACGGGTCGATGAACCTGTGTAATTATTGTTGCAATGGGGGCAATGAAATTTAGTGGTTCCACCACCTTTCCCTGCTTCAGGGCTGTTAACATATTTCCACAATGGGATTTGGTCTTGTTTAGTTTTTTGAGAGTCATGTTCACCCTCCTCTAGCTCCTCCCCACCGGGGTTTTCACCAAATCCAATTTGCCCCCCTTCTTCATCCCCCTCTTCATTTTGACCCCTCCTTTTCCTACTCTCCAGCACAATAATAACCGGAAAAGGGACCAAGAAGGAAATGCTAAGAAATATAACCAGGTCCATGATGTTTGAAATTTGTAGACTTTTGAATCTGCAAAATTTAATGGGAATGGGAATGGGAATGAGAAAATTAAAAATGTATTTAGTTTTACTATTTACTATTTATTAATTTTATTTATTTAGATTCATGATTCATGATTCTAGAATCTAGAAATAAGTTATACATTTACTAAACTACTAAAGTCTAAATTACTAAGTTACTAACCTCCTTGCAGGCTTGCTCCTTGCTCCTCGGCGCTCGCTCCTCGCTCCTTTGCGCAATCTCCTTGGCTCTCCTCCAACTCTTTCAAGTCACAATGAATTAAAAATGCCCCCCAAGCCCTTATAAAACCAATTTTTTTTAAAACTAATTTTTTTTGGCGTCCGAATTTTTTTTGCATGCTTTTCGCTCCTGGCGGTAGCACGCGTCGCTCCTGGAGCGAAAATTAAATCCCGATAGCTATCAGGAGCACTCCCGGGAGCGGGTTGGGAGCGCACTCCCAATAAAAAAATTGATCTCTGCCAAAACAGGGAGCGATTTCGGGAGTGTCGCTCCCGTTGCTCTTGAAGTGAAAATTAAAGCTCGGTTGCGATCAGGGACCATCGCTCCCGGAGCGAAATTAAAGCCCGGGAGCGATCAGCTCCCGTCGCTCCTGGAGCGAAAATTAAAGCCTGGGAGCGATGCGGGAGTGTCACTCCCTGATCGCTCCTGAGCTTTAATTTTCTCTCCGAGAGCGACAGGAGCGAAGTTGCTCCCTGTTTTGGCAGGAAGCGCAAATTTTTTTTATTGGGAGCGCGTTCCCGACCCACTCCCGAGCTGCTCCTGCTCGGAGTGCGGATTGGGGGCAGGTTCGAGGGGGGGAGTGCTCCCCAGTAACTCTGGCTGCTACTATGAAAGTATCATAGTACAAAAAAATATAACCTCTTGCTATGTCCTGCTGTATGAAGTATTTCCAACCTCACATAGTGTCATAGCATATTGCTTCTACTATGAAAGTATCATAGTACAAAAAATATAACCTTTTGCTATGTCCTACTCTATGATTTTTTTGAAGTATTTCCAACCTCACATAGTGGTTTGATTTGCCTTGCCTTGCCTTCACTATCTGTCTCATATTGCTTCACTATGAAAGTTTATTATAATACAAAAAATCTAACCTTTTGCTATGTCCTACTTTATGATTTTTTGAAGTATATCCAACCTCACATAGTGTGATTTACCTTGCCTTCACTATCCGTAGCATATTGCTTCTACTTGCCTTCACTCTTCGTAGCATATTGCTTCTACTAGGAGAGTTGATTTTTTTGAAGTATTTCCAACCTCACATAGTTTGATTGTACTCGCCTTCACTATATGTAGCATATTGCTTCTACTCGCCTTCACTATACTTAGCATATTGCTTCTACTTGCCTTCACTATCCGTAGCATATTCCTTCTACTATGAGAGTTATAGCATATTGCTTCTACTTGTCTTCACTATCCATAGCGTATTCCTTCTACTATGAGAGCATATTATAGTACATAAAAATTCTAAATTTTTGCTACTTTATTATTTTTTTGAAGTATTTCCAACCTTACATAGTGTGATTTGCCTTGCCTTCACTATCCGTAGCATATTGCTTCATATTTCTTCTACTATGAGAGAGAGGGAGTTTATTATAGTACAATTTTTTTTAACCTTTTGCTATGTCTTTATGATTTTTTGAATTATTTCCAACCTCACATAGTGTGATTTTCCTTGCCTTCACTATCCGTAGCATACTGCTTCTACTAAATTCAAACCTTTTGCTATGTCCTACTATATGATTTTTTTAAACCATTTCCAACATCACGTAGTCGTTTGATTTGCCACAAAAGTATTTCTAATCTCACATAGTGGTTTGATTTGCATTGCCTTCACTATCTATAGCATATTGCTTCTACTATGAGAGTTTATTATAGTATAAAAAAATCTAACCTTTTGCTATGTTCTACTTTATGATTTTTTTGAAGTATTTCCAACCTCACATAGTGGTTAGCATATTGTTTCTACTATGAGAGTTTATTATAGTATAAAAAAATCTAACCTTTTGCTATGTCCTACTTTATGGTTTTTTTGAAGTATTTCCAACCTCACATAGTGGTTTGATTTGCTTTTCTTGCGTCTTATTTGATTTTAAATTATTGGGGTTCTTTTATGATGTTGCGAACATTGGCATCGGGGTAAAATTTTCTTGCATCTTATTTGATTTTAAATTATTGGGGTTCTTTTATGATGTTGCAAACATCAGCATCGGAATAAAATCGGCAAGGGTCTGGAAAACCAAAAGATTGTAAAAATCGAGAAAATATTGGTAAAAAATCGACAAGGGTCCGGAAAACCAAAAATTGTAAAAATCGTGTAAAAAATCAGCAAACATCGGCAAAATTAAGATACTATAAAAATATTTGTAAAAATCGGCAAACCAAAAAATTGTAAAAATCAAGAAAATATTGGTAAACAATTGACGAGGGTCCGGAAAACCAAAAAATTGTAAAAATCGAGAAAATATCAGTGAAAAATCAGGCAAACATTGGCAAAATTAAGATACCATCAAAATATCTTTAAAAATCGGCAAACATCAAGGCCAAAAAATCTTTTTTTCGAGATAAAATCTCGATGTTATAAAAATATCTTTGAAAATCGGTAAACCAAAAAATTGTAAAAATCGAGAAAATATTGGTAAAAAATCAGCCAGGGTTGGAAAACAAAAAAATTGTAAAAATTGAAAAAATATCGGTAAAAAATTCGGCAAACATCGGCTAGGCCAAAAAATCGTGATTTCGAGATAAAATCTCGATGTTCACAACACTAGTCGGCTCTTACTACCCTTCCCATAATTATTTTGGACAATATGTCTTAGATTTACAAAAAAATATATGTATATAGAAACAATAAAACAAAAGGCAGAAAGGTATATATAATGGACATCATAACCTCTTATATAGTGGTCGATAATGGACATCATAACCTCTTCTATAATGGGCTTAGTAAGGGCCTTTGTTACCCTTCTCATATTAACACAATATTCCTGTGGGTGCCACTCTCACTTGAGACCTTCATCAAACCTTAGTAAGGGCCTTTGTTACCCTTCTCATATTAACACAATATTCCTGTGGGTGCCACTCTCACTTGAGACCTTCATCAAACCTTACCATGTAACAACCATTGTTACCCTTCTCATATTAACACAATATTCCTGTGGGTACCAACTTAGTAAGGGCCTTTGTTACCCTTCTCATATTAACACAATATTCCTGTGGGTACTAGCTTAGTAAGGGCTTTTGTTACCCTTCTCATATTAACACAATATTCCTGTGGGTACCACTCTCACTTGAGACCTTCATCAAACCTTACCATTGGTCCACCAACCATTGTTACCCTTCTCATATTAACACAATATTCCTGTGGGTATCACTCTCACTTGAGAGTTGAGACCTTCATCAAACCTTACCATGTATGAACAACCAAGAGTGTTGTCTTTGATTACCATCATCAAACCTTACCATGTAGGACCAACTAAGAGTGTTGTCTTTGATTATGGGGTTTAATGGGCATACCATATCCATTTCATAGGGTCCCTTTCCTTGGCTTACACTTTGGTCTTTGTGAGTGAGCCCATTATGTGATCAATGTTCTTTTTCCTTATTTTGCATGTCAAACCTTTTCCTTTTTCCTTTGGGTCAGCCTCTTTGTTTGTGGCCATTCCGATGCTTTATTTATTGTAAATTTTGTGAATCCATGGAGTGGTCAATGCGATCTCTCTTGTTGTATTCTTTGAAGATTGTGTTTGCTTTCATTTTTCATTTTACCCATCAATAGTGGGTAAAATGAGATGGTTTCCATGAGGTCAAGGATGACCTCTTTTAGTCCAAATATTGGTCTTGTTGATCCATTGTGGGTAAAATGAGATGGTTTCCATGGTGGGTAAAATGAGATGGTTTCCATGAGGTCAAGGATGACCTCTTTTAGTGCAAATATTGGTCTTGTTGATCCATTGTGGGTAAAATGAGATGGTTTCCATGAGGTCAAGGATGACCTCTTTTAGTGCAAATATTGGTCTTGTTGATCCATTGTGGGTAAAATGAGATGGTTTCCATGAGGTCAAGGATGACATCTTTTAGTGCAAATATTGGTCTTGTTGATCCTCTTGTTACAGGATGCCCATCAATTTTTTCAATGAAATGGTTTCCATGAGGTTAAGGATGATCTCTTTTAGAGCAAAGATTGGTCTGGTTGATCCTCTTGTTGCAGGATGCCCATCAAATTTTTCAAATCACTTATAATAGACCATGTTTTATGAATTTCAAGCATTTATGACAAGATGAATTGATGTTCTTATTACTAAAGGAAGGAGCATTATGTTGCCAGATATTGTGTAGGATGAGGCTTTTACAACACTTAGGTATTACCCAGACATTTGTATAGAAGGTGGGGCTTACTTACTAGTGCACAAAGAATGGTTGCTAAAATATGCTTGATTCTTGATCTATAAGAACAATACTCGGAAATGGAATGAGAGCTCAATAATTGGACTGAAAAAGGTACGGGCCAAGGTGATGGAAGAGCAGGAATTATTCCTTGTTATACTATAGCTAGAGGAACACAGACCTGTGGCTTAGGCTTGGCTATTGTCGGAGAAGGAACTTTAGAACTGTTGGCTGTGCGCAAATCTTAGCTGAAATTATAGGGTGATATGGAACGAGAGCTCAATACTTGGACTGAAAAAGGTACGGGCCAAGGTGATGTTGCAGGAATTATTCCTTGTTATACCGGTAGCTAGAGGAACATAGACCTGTGGCTTAGGCTTGGCTATTGTCAGAGAAGGAACTTTAGAACTGTTGGCTGTGTGCAAATTGCAGCTGAAATTATAGAGTATCACCCAGGAAACAAGATGGAATAACACAGTTCGCAGACTTGGACTTGGTATCGTAGGACAACTTGGACAGCCAAGGTACATGATTGGTTCATATGTTTGACAACGCTGTAAACCACTTCGAGGCTGGCGAAGCTCGGTCGGGTACAATGTTCCCCTTTTGTTGACAAATGATTAAAGGTTGTGATTAGATTCATGGTCGAACTATCTTCAGATCAGGCTAAGGAAATAAGAGTTCAAATGAGTTGATGGTGTATATATATTAAAGGTTTCATTAGATTTACGGTCGATCTATCCTCGGATCAGGCTAAGGAAATAAGAGTTCAAATGAGTTGATGGTGTAGTATATAAATGAGTTGATAGTGTGTATATATATAGCTAGCGTTGGGAAAGGTTTTATCTAGATCAACTTTTGTACAAGGCTTGGCTGACTGGCATATTTTGAATTGAGCATAATTTAAATACAAGTTTGGATTAAGCCAACTTGTATTAGACCTTGAACCGACAAGGTTTTTTCTAGATCAAATTTTGGATAAGGCTTGGCTGACTTGTATATTTTGAATTGAGCATACTTTCAATACAATTTTGGATTAAGCCAACTTGTATTAGACCTTGAACCGACTTTTGTTGACAAGAGTTCAAATGAGTTGATCTGATATATATATATATATATATAGCTTTGGGAAAGGTTTTATCTAGATAAACTTTTGTATAAGGCTTGGCTGACTTGTATATTCTGAATTGAGCATACTTTAAATACAAGTTTGGATTAACCCGACTTGTATTAGACCTTGAAACGACTTTTATTGATAGAGGGGTTCTTCCATTTGATGATTGTTTATGTGGAGAAAAGGTTGGTTTTCGTATTTATGGTTTTCTTGCTAAGTCTAGGGGCATATTTGTTTCATTTGGGTTCCTTTTATGCTTACATGGGATGGTGGAACCCATACCTATCACCATTGTGGTCATGTTGAGGCTTGGTTTCCCCACTTGGAATCATTGCTTATGAAAGAAGATGAGGTGTTTGGTGTCCCCTCTAGGCTAGCAGGCTTGGATTGAATCCACACTCTTCCACCCCGGAAGAAGATTTTGGCACTGTGTACCCAATTCAGAGGGTTGGGTAGTTGGTTGAAAAACATTTGGAAGAAGTCATGTTGTTGAAGCATCTTTAGAGGCTAGATTCTTCGCCAACAATTCTTCATTTGTGGTGGAGGAGTCATGTCACCATTGTGGTCATGTTGAGGCTTGGTTTCCCCACTTGGAATCATTGCTTATGAAAGAAGATGAGGTGTTTGGTGTCCCTCTAGGCTAGCAGGCTTGGATTGAATCCACACTCTTCCACCTCGGAAGAAGATTTTGGCGTTGCGTACCCAATTCAGAGGGTTGAGTAAGTTGGTTGGAAAACACTTGGAAGAAGTCATGTTGTTGAAGCATCTTTAGAGACTAGATGCTTCATGAACAACTCTTCATTTGTGGTGGAGGAGTCGTGTTCTAGGGATTTGTACCCCTAGATTATGTGCACAACCCCATTTTGTATTATGTTAGATTTATTAATTTGTAGAGAGGTCCTTTTGGCCCTCCTTAGGTTAATTTAGGGGATTTTAATTTAGAAAATTATTATTTTATTACGAGGGAAGTTGAGTACCTCCTTGAGATGCACTTCTTCTCCTCTCCTTAGGTTAATTTAGGGGATTTTAATTTAGAAAATTATTATTTTATTATGAGGAAAGTTGAGTATATCCTCGAGATGCACTTCTTCTCCTTTGGAAATAGATATGCACTTCCTCTCATTTGCTCATGGAGTTTTGGGGAAGAAATCCAATTAACAATATGAAATTTATGCTTTTCCTTGTAAATAAATTTTGTTGGCTTTTGGCTTTGTATATTTCAAGTGAAGCGAATTATTTTAGGGAAGATATGTTTTTAGATGGATGAACTTTCTTTAGATATGTTTATGAACTTTCTTTGGATTGACAAAGTGATGCTTGAATGAATAGTGTTATGTTATTGTGAGTATTATCTTCCATTTTGCTACCATTCTTGGATTGGGGTTTTATTGAACCCTGATAATAAATGCTATATAACTGATAATATGAAATTTATGCTTTTCCTTGTAATAAATTTTGTTGGCTTTTGGCTTTGTATATTTCAAGTGAAGTGAATTGTTTTGGGGAAGATATGTTTTTGGATGGATGAACTTTCTTTAGATTGACAAAGTGATGCTTGAATGAATAGTGTTATGTTATTATGAGTATTATCTTCCTTTTTGGATGGATGAACTTTCTTTGTAGTGACAAAGTGATGCTTGAATGAATAGTGTTATGTTATTGTGAGTATTATTTTCCATTTTTCTACCATTGTTGGATTAGGGTTTTATTGAACCCTGATAATAAAGGCTTTATACCCGATAATATGAAATTTATGCTTTTCCTTGTAATAAATTTTGTTGGCTTTTGGCTCTGTATATTTCAAGTGAAGTGAATCATTTTGGGGAAGATATGTTTTTGGATGGTTGACCTTTCTTTGGATTGGCAAGGTGATGCTTGAATGAATAGTGTTATGTTATTGTGATTGTTATCTTCCATTTTGCTGCCATTATTGGATTGGGGTTTTATTGAACCCCGATAATAAATGCTATATACCCGATAATAAGCGAATTGTTTTGGGGAAGATATGTTTTTGGATGGATGAACTTTCTTTGGATTGACAAAGTGATGCTTGAATGAATAGGGTTATGTTATTGTGAGTATTATCTTCCATTTTGCTATCATTGTTGGATTGGGGTTTTATTGAACCCCGATAATAAATGCTATATTTTTTTATGAACTTTGATTCCTTCATATGCGAAGCAAATTGTTTTTGGGGAAGTTATGTTTTTAGACGGATGAAGTTTCTTTGGATTGACCAAGTTTTGGAGAAGATATGTTTTTGGATGGATGAACTTTCTTTGGATTTCCGATTGACAAAGTGATGCTTTCAATGAATAATGTTATGTTATTGTGAGTATTATCTTCCATTTTGCTACCATTGTTGGATTGGACTTTAATTGAACCCCGATAATAAATGCTATATTTTTTTATGAACTTTGATTCCTTCATTTGCAAAATTTGCCCCAAGTATCCATCAAGGAAACTTTCTTTGACATTCCTCGACCTTAATTGTCTTGGTTTGGAAGGAAACTTTCTTTCACATTACGCTACCTTAATTAAGTGTCTTGGTTTGGAAGGTTTCCTTAGCATTCCTTGACCTTAATTAAGTGTCATGGTTGGAAGGTCACTATGGTTAGAATGATAAGTTATTATTCTCTTTCCCACTCCATCCAAGGAAACTTTCTTTAACATTCCTCGACCTTAATTAAGTGTCTTGATTTGGAAGGAAACTTTATTTAACATCGGCGACCTTAATTAAGTGTCTGGTTTGGAAGGTTTCCTTAGCATTCCTTGACTTCAATTAAGTGTCATGGTTTGTAAGTTATTATTCTCTTTCCCACTCCATCCAAGTTCTTCAGCATCACTCCTTGTCTAATTCCATTCTCCATCATTTATACTTTATAAATCATTAAATTCAAAGCAACAGGTGTTTGGGAATTTGTCTGAACATCTCCATGGCCTACCTTGGGCCATTTCTATTGTGAGGTGACAGTGGTGGCAGATCCCATTATTGTCATTATTGTCGAGGATCTAGTGTGGCCTAACACTACGGTGCTAGATTTTGCGGTAACATTTCACATATGGTATGGAGTTGATTTTCTTATTTCTTAAGGAACCGCAACCCATAGTATAGAGAGTGCCTTATAGGATTTGTTCATTGGAACATTTCCCTTGCCCTTTTTTAAAAAATGAAGCATTTCCCTTACCTCACTCCTCTCCGGATCTTATGAAAGTGGGGGCTAGGTTCCTTCTGGATACCCTTATCCTCCTTGGTATAGCTTTGGACAGAATCTGGCTAGGCTACGATTCCACTCTCTTCCTCAAGTTTTAGACTGCATCCAATTGACTCCGTGCCCTTAGGGCTAAGCGAAAGTTGTTTTCTCTCCCCAACAATATTTTCTTGGATGAGGACCTCACTCGAGCACAGGTTGTGGAACTTAAACAATCCAGAGAACAGGTTATGGCAGCACAACAGGCAGGGAAATGGGCAGTGATCAGGAATCTTCAGGCAGTCATTCGGGTTCCTTCACATCTGGATGGGAACCCTGAATTGGAGGTTCCAAATGACGGGCCTGCTTGGGGAGATGACAGGGTATGTGCATCTCTATCCATTGTTGGAATGGCAATGGATATTTCTGGTCATCGCTGGACTTTTGTATGATACTCTCGAATCAACGGACATCCTCTTCGTGATCGAGACTCATGCAAGCCCTGTTCGAACTCTCCTAGATATTGCAGGTTACCATTGGTTCTTAGTTTGCAGGCAGGAGACGAGGAGCTCGGGAGGGGTCACAGGATCAGGTGGAGTTTCTTGTTTGGCTAGTGACTCACTCCGGAATAGGGTATCTTTGATAACTGAAGATGAGTTTGTTAGGTTTATGTGGATTCAGATTAGTGTCGAAGTCTCTTCTCCGAGGGACATCTACATTGCAGTCTGTTACTTTCCCCCAACCTCTTCACCATTTTCCATCCATAATGGTTGGCTCAAATGGGGACCCCTTTATAGACTTGTACACCGACATCACCCAGTACTGTGCTATTGGGGAAGTCATCCTCCTAGGTGACTTCAATGCTCGTACTAGAGATCTCTAAATCCCTCTCCATGATTGATCAAAGGATGTGCTTTCTACCCAGGGGATAGATCCAGATTCAGTAGGGCTTCACCAGATGGTAGATGATGCTTTGGGGCCCACTACAGGTTATGGTAAGCATCTATTGCAGTTGGGAGAATCACAGGAGTTGTTAATTTTAAATGGTCTCCCTTGTTCCCCAGACTCCTGCTTTTTCACGTGTCGGCCATATGGCAGGGGTGCGAGTGTAGTTGGTAATGTCCTCGCTGGCCAAAACTGACTCCCTTTTATTCGCCATCCCTCGGTTTCCCCCAACCCCCTTGCTGAATCTGCACTTCTTTCCTTCTCTCTCTGGTTTGACCCTCCCTTTCCACCCCATCCTTCCCCTCGGGGCCCTCCCCGAACCACCTTTCGATTTGACGAAGGTGACCTTGACATCTTCTCCTCTACCCTACGCAAGATGCTCCCATCAGAGAACAAATTCTCCTTGCTTGATTCTGCTTCCACTAAATGCACCCGTCTTTCATCTGCAATTTGGGAAGTAGCACTCAAATCTTTCCCTCACTCCCCTCATTCCACTTCCATCTCCCGAAAAGTTGGATATTGCCCCATGAACAAATGGTACGATGATGAATGTAAGATTCTACGTCGAGAACTTCGATATGCTTTCACCCACTCTCAACCCTTTTACCCTTACCTCAAAGCTTCTTACCGTCGTCTCCTTCGTTTCAAGAAATGACTCTTTGTCTTGCCCACTCCCCTAAACAATTATGGTATACCATCTTTCCTCAATGCTCCCCTCTTCCATCTAACCTCGACCCCACATCATTGTTCTCTCACACTTCCAACCTTTATGATATTTCGGGGCAGGGCCAAATTCATGTTATCTCCCACCCCCTTTCTGTTACCTATTCTCAGACAAAGATATTAGAGAGGCCACTTGGGTGATGAACAACAAAAAAGCAATTGATGAGGAAGACTACCAAGCAAAGTTCTTTAAACACTTTTTCTGTGCTTTGGTTATCTACTTGGTTGATCACTTCAACCATGTAGTTCGTGAAGGTTTTCCACTCGCATGGTCACACCACGTCATCCATCCGATCCACAAATTAGGGTCCAACTCAATTCCCAATAACTACAGAACGATCATGGTGGGCCACACATTCTCAAAGTTGTATGCTATTGTTCTACATAGTAAGCTCTCCAGTGATCTTGAGCAAAGACAACTCAAAGCTAGGGGACAGGCAGGTTTTCGATCAACTCATCAGACCATTGGTGACATCTTCTCCCTCCACGACATGATTGAGGAGGCACGACATCACTCTTCAAAAGTCTACTGTTGTTTCGTAGATTTTTGGAAATCTTTTGACTCTGTTAGGAGGGAAGCCTTACTCCAGAGACTTAGAGATATTGGCATTTCGATGACCCTATTGACAATTATGACGCTCCTATATGAGTCCGTTATTGGTCATCTTCGCATGGCTCATGGGATGTCTGATTTCATCCGAAGCACTATTGGGGTTAAACAGGGTTGTCCATTGTCCCCTACCCTGTTTGGGATCTATATTGATGAGTTGGAGGCTTTTCTACATGAGTATATCCAGGACACTGATGGCTGCCTCCTTCACCAAGTTCTGATATCTATTCTACTCTTTGCTGAGGATGTGGTCCTCCTCTCCTCATCTCCAAAAGGATTACAGAGGTAGCTGGATGCCTTAGCTTTGTTTTGCGATCTTCGCCTATTGACGGTCAACCTGGGTAAAACCAAGGTTATGATCTCCAATGGGGTGAAGAAAAATTTAGACCTTCACTTCCTATTTAGAGGGGAGGAGGTTGAGATCACTGGCATGTATACGTACTTGCGGGTGCAATTCTCAGGTCCTTGCTTCAACCTCGGATCAACAAAGGATATGGATCCTTAGCCCTTCTCGAAAGACAATACTTTCAAGTTTCAACATCATTTCCAAGACATCACATCCAAGATGAGCCTGATGGACACCTTGATCCGTCCCACTGTTCGATATGGCTTAGAGATTTGGGGACCGTCTTTACTTGAGTCAGATTGGGCTTTAGTTGAGAGAGTCCAGATTGTTCTTGTCTGCCGCATCATTAGATGCAAATAGGCATTACCTCATCACATCATCCTTGCAAAGTTTGGAGCTCAGCCCTTTCGGCTTGAGACAATCTTCAGTTTGGTCTCATTCTTGCACTCTGTTCGGGGATTTAAAGACTTGATAAAGAGTAGGGATTGTTACCCTTACTTGGCATATTGCTCTTCTGAGACTATTACTTATTCTACTCCCTCGGACGGGCTAGATGTTGGTTTACAGGAGTTTTTGATCTCTTAGAGTGAGTGGGCATTTTGTTGGATTGTCTTCGTCCTTTCTGGTATTCCTTAGATGCTCCTGGTCACCTTCTACCTACTAGACAGGAGTTGAACAAGATCACCAGGGAAGACATCTACAGGTAGTTCGTCCAGGACACCTGGGTCAATCCTCCGGGAGGGTTGCAACCAAATACGGCATTCTACTCTGAGCACTTCTTGGAGTTGAGAGACGGGCTCATTATTCAACCCCAGTATACGTTCCACCACTGGATGCATGCCCTTCGCATTCCTCTAGGCCAGTTCAGAGTAGGTTCTCATAAAATTTGGGTAGAGATGGACCACTAGATTGATAGACCAGACAAAATATGCCAAGTATGTCATTTGCAAGAAGTAGAGATGGAGGTGCACTTCATTTTTGGATGCCCTATCTAGTACGAGATCAAAGGAAGGTTCTGTTGCTTGTTCAGAGACTCTTAGGCCCTCGCAAACTTTTTCAGGTGTACCGATCAGAGATGTTTGGCCCTATATATGCAAGAGGCTCTCAGGTTTTGAGCGCATATTCTTCAACCTCCCATCAGACTAGACCCCACACAAAGGATCATGACATTTTTCAAGGTAATACCTTCAAACAAGGGCACCAAGAGACCGATTGATACTATTTCATATCGAGAATCTATATCAGTGAGGATCCATGGGACCTCACCCCGTCACACGAGATCTCAACAGCAAATCCGTCTCAAATATGTCCTTGGGAGACAGACTAGGTCCTCTAGACCTCAACAGTGCGCAAACTCCCCCAGACAATGATTTCGTGGACAATCCGCACCTTCCACTGGCCCTTCATCAAGCCAACAAACTTTGTGGAGTTTTTTTTCAGTGTTCTTCAATCAGCCTTAGATGTTAGGAGAGATGGGTCTGATCACCCCTGGATTTTCTTCGTCAGGGCATTCTATACATTGTATCTTTTATGTTCCTGCATTGTACCTTTTATATTCATGCATTGTATTTTTTATAGGAGACCGTTTGGTTCTCCAGCATTGTATGGACATCATTGTAATCAACAGTCCCTTTGACCTACTTTGTGGTCATTAGTTGGACATAAATATAATTATCTTATCCTATCTACTTTAGGTTTCCTTTTCCTGTGATCTTTCAACTCCTCTTGGGTGCAGTCTTTACCTAAGATTCAACACAACTTTCCTTTCATGAACTGCCTCCATCTATTCATTCCACCCTCTCTTTGGTTATTCTATCATGCTCCCACGACAAGTCTCAAGCTTGTTCATCTGTTTGATGTCTCCCCAAGGGTTGGAAACTTGTATCCACTATCTTTGGATTGGATTTAGGCCTTTTCTCTTAACCCCATTTTGCCTTTCTTTGTTCCTTCTCTCTACCTTTCCGCCACTATGCCCGCCTTGTCCTGCAAATAGTCCTTTCCAATTGGTGAACATTCTTGTGTCTCCTTAAAACTTCTTTATCTCCTCTCTTGATTTTGTGCTCTTTCCTATTTGGTTGCTCAATGTCTTCCTATGTTGCAGGAAATGTGGTACAGAGGTTCGTTTCCGTACGGAAACGGGTACGAAACGCGGAAACGCGTTTGGTACGGCCGTGAAACGCGTTTCCGGCCGTACTGCCACGTTTCCTCATTAACTTGTGTTTTTATTTTTTATTTTTAAATTTGTTTTTTAATTTACTTTTAGGGTATGTTAGTGACTTCTTGTTGCTTCTAGATGCGTGTCTAAAATAAAAGTGAATTTTTGCCCTAGTGTTGATATGCAGTTCATGGTAATGTTAAATTCTTAAAGTAAAAGTGATATTCTCCTTTATTTTTCATTTTCATCCTTTTACTTAAATTTTTCACATTACCATGAAATGACTCAGGATGTTTGAGAGTGGTTTCGCCCTCGTTGGATTTCATATGGAGAAAGTAAAATTTCTAGATCTCACTCAAAATCCAATAGACTTATTTGTTTTTCAGGATTTCAGGATTGGAGGGATTGCAATGTTTCCATTGGATTTTATCATGTACTAGGGTATGGAACTTGTATTTAATCAAGAGAACCAAGCCCTCTATGCAGGGGAAACTCCCAATAATCAAGATCATGTAGGGCACTAGGGTATGAAACGTGTATTTAATCAAGAGCGCTAAGGTCGTTCAACTATGTAGGAGGAGACTTCCAATACAACAATGGTCCTTCTAAAGGATGAGATGTAGATGTAGAAAATCCTGATTTGGATCTCTCTCTTGCAGCCTTATAGTCTTTATTGTACTTGCAGCCTCATTTATTAATATAAATAAAGGCTGATTTTGAGATTTGGATATATAATAAAGGTTGCTTTTGGATATTCCGATATTTTTATTTCATTATGTGATCATTCATGAGTAAATGTGATGTAAATTAAATTTTAATGTTTAAGTGTAATAAGTTATAATGTATCATTTATGCTTTATGATTGCAATATATAGATATATATATAGATAATATAATATTTAAATTATTTCCATATAGATATATAATATAATTATATATTCACGTTTTCCCGTTTCCAAAATTTGGGGAGGTCGCGTTTCGTATCGCTTCCCGTTTTGTAAACTCGTACCCGTTTCCCCATTTCGTGCAACTTAGATGTCTTCCCTTACTTCCTTGTTATTGCAATCGTGCACCCTTCTTTCATGAATATGCTGTAGAAGATTTGTATCCTTGTATCTTCCTAATAACTTAGGATCTTGTACAATTTTTCTTTCCCAGGCTATCTTTGTCAACTCATTCTTTTCTTTTTGTTCTTCCTTTTAAGTTTCATTATTCTTAGAATAGGTTGCGTAGCTTGCATATTATGCATGCCATGCCCCAACCTAGCTATCCGTTTTCCCTAGCTTTTGTATTTCATCCCCTTGGTCATTTTTGCAACCCTGTTTGAGGCTTTTCAATAATTTGATTATGCTGTTTCCTCGTTTTCCCTAGCTTTTGTATTTCATTCCCCTTGGTCATTTTTGCAACCCTAGTTGAGGCTTTTCAATAATTTGATTTTGTTGTTTCCTTACATTTACAATAGCCTTGCTAGTAACCCGTTTTTTGTTGTAGTTTGTGGAAACCACCATGTCTGTAGCATTTTCCATTTTAATCGCATGATTTTCCTTACACGTAGTCAGTCTTTTATATGAGTCCTTCTTTTCTTCTATTTGAAGTGTTTCTCTAGAAATTTCAGATATATGGCAGTTATTGTAAATCTAAAATTTCAGATATATGGCAGTTATTGTAAATGTAAAATTTCCTCTCCTTTAATCGAGGTTTCCTAGATCTAATCCCTGTGAATGCCTCTCCTTTAATTGAGGTTGAGGTTTCCTAGATCTAATCCCTGTGAACCCCTCTCGTTTAATTGAAGTGTCTAGATCTAATCCCTGTGAACTCCTCTCCTTTAATTGAGGTTTCCTAGATCTAATCCCTGTGAACTTTCAGCCTTGGGGATGATCTGAATTATTCAATTATACTCTTTTATATGAGTCATTCTTTTCTTCTATTTGAAGTGTATTTTTAGAAATTTCAGATATATGGAAAGTAATGTAATAGAATTTCCTCTCCTTTAAAGGTTTCCAGGATCTAATCCCTGTGAACTCTCAGCCTTAGGGATGATTTTAATTAAGGTTTCCGGGATCTAATCCCTGTGAACTTTCAGCCTTAGGGATGATCTGAATTATTCAATTAGAGCAACAAATACTTCACTTTACTTAACCCTCTCCTTAGATTGAGGAGCACTAAAGTTTCCTCTCCTTGTCAGTCGAGCCTGCGTACGCATCCTTGGGCGGAGGTTTCACATATTTCCCTACTATTATAGCATTTTCAGGAGGCCTTCCGTAGGTTCTTTGTAGAGGTCGAGAGAGAGGTTGCGTCAATGTAATGTAGAGGTTCGAAGAATAGGTTCTAGGTTCAATTTGTTTGTATGACCGTCCCAACAAAATCCACTGGCAGGCCAAGAGAATAAATACCATACCAGCCTACTTCAATGCCAATGAGGTAGGTACAACTTACAGTTGTAAAATATTGCTCTTTTATCTTCTATATTGGCATGTTAAATAATATGCCAAATCAACATGATTAACATTTCTAATCCACCCAAGCAAGAAGATAACAAACGCTGAAAATCAAATCTGCATAAAATTTCATAGCATAGCTTCATCACAAAGTCAGTACAAAGGCTGAAAATCAAATCTGCATAAAATTTCATACCATAGCTTCAGCACAAAGTAAGTACAAAGGCTGAAAATCAAATCTGCATAAAATTTCATACCATAGCTTCATCACAAAGTAAGTACAAATCAAGCTCTCCAATAAAATTTCATACCATAGCTTCATCACAACGTAAGTACAAGTCAAGCTTTCCAATAAAATTTCATACCATAGCTTCAGTTTCATCACAAAGTAAGTACAAGTCCAGCTCTCCAAACTCTAGCTAGAGAAACCATGAAAATGCTAGCCATGAATTTATCCTAGCTAAGAATCAGTCCTAACCAAAGCTCTCCAAACTCTGGCTAGAGAAACCCTCCAAACTCTGGCTAGAGAAACCCTGAGAGAAACCCTGAAAACACTAGCCATGAATTTATTCTAACTAAGAATCAGTCCTAACCAAAGCTCTCCAAACTCTAGCTAGAGAAACCATGAAAACACTAGCCATGAATTTATCCTAACTAAGAATCAGTCCTAACCGAAGTTCTCCAAAGTCTAGCTAGAGAAACCATGAAAACACTAAAAACACTAGCCATGAATTTTTATCCTATCCAATAATCAGTCCTAACCAAAGCTCTCCAAAATCTAGCTAGAGAAACCATGAAAACACTAGCCGTGAATTTATCCTAGCCAAGAATCAGTCCTAACCAAAGCTCCTCTAAACTCTAGCTAGAGAAACCATGAAAACACTAGCCATGAATTTATCCTAGCCAATAATCAGTCTTAACCAAAACTGATCACTCCATGAAGGATTCTCAACAAGTTGGCTTCTTTTACCACTTAAATTAGTATATAAGTAGCACTTAAATTAGTATGTAAGTAGCAAATGGGAGTGGGAGTGGGAGTTGTGTTACTGTCACCTCAACGCAACTTCCCCCTTCTTTTTTGTTAGCTCTGAAGGGTCCAACAGCTCTGTCCTGACACCTAATCAAAGCTCTCCAAACTCTAGCTAGACCTAACCAAAGCTCTCCAAACTCTAGCTAGATCTGAAGGGTCCAACAGCTTTGTCCTAACCAAAGCTCTCCAAACTCTAGCTAGAGAACCCATGAAAACGCTAGAGAAACCATGAAAACACTAGCCATGAATTTATCCTAACCAAGATTCAGTCTTAACCAAAACTGATCACTCCATGAAGGATTCTCAACAAGTTGGCATCTTTTACCACTTCAATTAGTATATAAGTAGCAAATGGGAGTGGGAGTTTTGTCACTGTCACCTCAACACAACTTCCCCTTTCTTTTTTGTTAGCTCTGAAGGGCCAACATGGGCATTCCTTTGATATATTTTTAAGAGAGCTTAAATAATATTCAATTATTACTTTGATATAGTTTTAGGAGAGAGCTTGAAATTTAAACTCCCCCTTCTTTTTTGTTAGCTCTGAAGGGTCCAACAGCTCTGAAGGGGCCACATGGGCATTCCTTTGATATATTTTTAAGAGAGCTTAAATAATATTCGATTACTTTGATATGTTTTTAGGAGAGCTTAAATAATATTCGATTACTTTGATATATTTTTAAGAGAGCTTAAATAAATTTCGATAACGGTTGATTAAAGGAAAACAAAGATTTACCTCAATGATATGATTGAATCCACACAATAGTTATAACATAGAGAGAAAAGGATTCCAATAGCTTGACATGGGCATTCCTTTGATATTTTTAAGAGAGCTTAAATATAATATTCAATTATTACTTCGATGAGTTTTAGGAGAGAGCTTGAAATTTAAACTCCCCCTTCTTTTTTGTTAGCTCTGAAGGGTCCAACCCCTCTGAAGGGGCCACATGGGCATTCCTTTGATATATTTTTAAGAGAGCTTAAATAATATTCGATTACTTAGATATTTTTTTAGGAGAGCTTAAATAAATTTCGATTACGGTTGATTAAAGGAAAACAAAGATTTACCTCAATGATATGATTGAATCCGCACAATAATTATAACATATAAACAGGGCCAACATGGGCATTCCTTTGATATATTTTTAGGAGAGCTTAAATAACATTCGATTACTTCGATATATTTTTAGGAGAGCTTAAATAAATTTCGATTACGGTTGATTAAAGGAAAACAAAGATTTACCTTAATGATATGATTGAATCCGCACAATAATTATAACATATAAAGAAAAGGATTCCAATAGTTTGATGACTTAATACTTAAAGAGGAGACTGTAAGAGAGAGAGAATGCCACTAAAATACTCTTAGTTTAGCTTGATGACTTAATACTTAAAGAAGATTTTTTAAGAGAGAGAGAATGTCACTAAAATACACTTAGTTCCTCACGCGATTTAGAAGCTTAAGTAAGTTGCACGAAACGTTCCTTGTGCGATTTAGAAGCTTATGTAAGTTGCACGAAACGTTATATATATATATATATATATATAATATATATTCACAAAAAAAAAATAGATAAATTTAGAAGGAAAACTTAGTGTATATTAACTTTCGTGGATGATTACAAGATGCAAAGTCCAAAATGATCTTTTATAGATGAGGTTATACCAATGTTGCATTAATTGTTATTGGGATAATATCGGTGCGAGGAAAAAATCGGAAAAAATCGTAATTATCGGGAAATAATTGGGAAAAAATCGTTTGGTACAAAAATATTAAATTTTTTTTTTTCATTTTTTTTTTATATCTAAACCATCTACAACATAAAATAAATACATTGACACATAAATATGATAAAAGAACTAATATATAAGATGTTTAATATCATTTCCAGTGCTAAAATCACACATAACATTGAATCATGTCCTGAATAGTAAGTCCTGACTCTTGAGTCCCAACTCAGCCTCAAAATATCAACAAAAAATATAATAATGTATTTCATCATGTCATAATGTCATATACAATAAAATGAAGAAAATAACAAAGTCTAATCCTATTGATTTCCTCTGCCCCTCTTGCGAGAAAATGCTACAGCTTTCCCTTTCCCTCTAGATGTAGAGGCTGGTGTTGGTGGAGTTGGCAGTGGAGTCTGCTATGCTCTAGAAGCTGAAGAACTAGAAGTAGGAGCTATAGGAGGTAGACCACATCCTCTACCGGTGGTAGGGGTAGCCCAGGCAGGTGGTGTCACTTGGAAACATTACAATCTCCCAATCCTGAAATCCTGAAAAATTGATAAGTCTGCTGCATTTTGAATGAAATCTAAAATTCTACTTTCTCCATATGAAATCCAATGAAGCCGGAACCGCTCTCAAACATCCTGAGTCATTTCATGGTAATGTTAAAAATTTAAGTAAAAGGATGAAAATGAAGATTAAGGAGAATGTCACTTAACATTACCATGAATAGCATACAATACTAGGGCCTAGACTTGATCATTAAGCTGCCCCATTCAAAAATTATTTGTTTCTTTAAAAAAAATTGCATTTCGAACATTTAGCATCCCTTATAAAACCTCGTTGCCCCGACTTTGCAAATGATTTCATAAAAAAACCAAACAAAACATTATAAAACCTCGCTGCTGGAGACCCCCACGATAATCTCGACTGTTATCGCGATAAATTCGAATTTATCGCGATAATTTCATAAAAATCGTGCAAAAAGAATTACCCACGATAAATTCGTATAGAAAATGCGATAAAATTGTTTTATTGAAAAAATCACTTATCGCGATTTTCACAACAGTGGGTTATACATCCAAGATCAACCTATATTAACTTTCATAGATGATTACAGTATGCAAAGTCCAAAATTATCAACCTATATTAACTTTTAGATGATTGCAAAATGCAAAGTCCAAAATTATCAACCTATATTAACTTTCATAGATGATTACAGTATGCAAAGTCCAAAATTATCAACCTATATTAACTTTCATAAATGATTACAGTATGCAAAGTCCAAAATTATATCTTTATAGACGAGGATATACGTCCAAGATCAACCTTTATATGTGGACATAAGCACAAATACAATTACATGTCCTATTAATCCCCATCTTCATTAACAAAAATAGAACTAGAGCGTGGATTGATTAGAAATAAAAATAAATTGGTGTGGAGTAACTGGAGATAAATTTTAGTGGTAGATTATTTTTTTGGCCGAAAGAAGGGCCCTGCACCTTTCTTGGATGCTTGAGTTGGATGTTTGAGTGAACCATGCGAAGTATAGATATAAATTGGTGTGGAGTGATTGGAGATAAATTTTAGTGGTAGATTATTCCTTTAACCCAAAGAAGGGCCCTGCACCTTTCTTGGTTGCTTGAGTGAACCATGCGAGGCAAAATAATTGTGGAAACGAAGAGGATTTGGCTTGAAACACCGTCGTAAGCTGTGGAAACAGGGCATATTTGGGCTGAATTTGAAACATCACCAAAACGTTTCAGTGGCATTTCCAAATCAAGAAATGTTGCACACGCATTTTGGTTGCGTTTTGGTGGCGTTTCACCGACATTTGGATGTTTCGGTAACCGTGTTTCCAATACGGTTATGCCAGCTTGGGGAGTTGTTTCGAACAACATAGGTTAGAAGCAAGTGGATCGATCTTCAAATCTGATTTAGTATGTGTGCAATTAACGTACTTCAGATTTGCAATATTTTGATTAACATCACAAGCTAATGATAACCATAAAGAAGTAGACCATAAAGCACGTAACCTATCTAACTAGCATTTAACATATCTAACTTGCAATAACCATAAAGAAGTAAGCCATCGAGCATTTAACATATCTAACTTGCAATAGAAAAAATTCAAGTTCAATAAAGTTACAAGAGATACATATCTCACATATGTAACTTGCAATGACCAGAAAGAAGTAAACCACCGAGCATTTAACATATCTAGCTAGCATTTAACATAACTAACTTGCAATAGAAAAAATTCAAGTTCAATAAAATCACAAGAAAAAATTCAAGTTCAATAAAATTACAAGAGATGCAGTATTACACACAAATTAACCTTTAGGTGATTTGATGTTAAGAGCAAATAAATGTGTTTAATGGAGGGAAAATCCAAGATAAAACTTGGCTTGTCCTTGATCTCTAAACCTGTTTTATGTATTAACTTATGTAAATTGCAGATTTGAGATCAGAGACTTATTAACCAAGAAAGATAAATTGATCACTTTAGAACAAGGCATCTTGGATTATTAAGTAGGGTTATTGATATTCCATGGAATAACAACCCAATTTGCTTGAAATAAGTCCCAAAATAAATATATCTTAAATCATGTGCAACAAGAACCTGAATCGAAAGGTAAACTCAAGGCATCTTGGATTATTAAGTAGGGTTATTGATATTCCATGGAATAACAACCCAATTTGCTTGAAATAAGTCCCAAAATAAATATAACTTAAATCATGTGCAACAAGAACCTGAATCGAAAGGTAAACTCAAGGCATCTTGGATTATTAAGTAGGGTTATTGATATTCCATGGAATAACAACCCAATTTGCTTGAACTATGTCCCAAAATAAATATATCTTAAATCATGTACAACAAGAACCTGAATCGAAAGGTAAACTCACCTTAGAGTTTAGCAAGAGCCTATTTTGAATTTATCAAATACGTTCCTAAGTTTTTTTACATGAATTAAATGTAGACTTGAGCCTATGTAAATCTGATTTTATCCTGTTTTGTGTGATGTCATTAATTACATAAATGAGGAAAGCAACGCAAAGAAATAGAAATAGATTTTAAAGAGCAATCCTACGGGCTAATTTGGAAATTAGGTTTTTAAGATACTGAGTCTATTTTGAATTTATCGAATATGTTCCTAAGTAAGTGTTTTTACATGAATTAAATGTAGACTTGAGTCTATGCTAGATGTCTCTACATGAATTAAATCTAGACTTGATGTTTATGTAAATCTGATTTTATCTTGTTTTGTGTGATTTCATTAATTACATAAATGAGGAAAGCAACCCAAAGAAATAGAATAAGATTTTAAAGAGCAATCCTATGGGCTGATTTGGAAATTAGGTTTTTAAGATATTAGTTTGAAGATGATACCCTAATCCAAGCTAGTCTAGAAAATGAAATATACAATGAATTGGGTTGATTTGGAAATTAGGTTTTTAAGATATTAGTTTGAAGATCATACCCTAATCCAAGCTAGTCTAGAAAATGAAATATACAATGAATTAGATGGTCAACTAGAGAAGCAATCTAAATTAAGATATTTTCAATATTTTCCTTATATTTCTTCTACAAATAAAAAAGGAAAAAGGGATTTTGAGTTTTTATAAATTTTGGAGGAAAAAGGGATTTTGAGTTTTTATAATTTTTGGAGGTCGACATAAGAAGACAAGTGCCTTATCCAACAAGAGCCTATGGGATCAATGTTACCGCTCAAACTAGTAGGGGTTCTTATAGAGCAACTACTAGGTCAAGTGGCAACAATGGAGTAATAGCCCATTATCATCTCAGCTAAAACTCCTAGCTCTGTACGAACTTTCACCGATGGGAGGAGACCCCGTATTAAGGAAATCACTAGGAAAAATATATCAATGGTGTGAAGGTAGTGATTCCAAGAGCCTATTCAAAGGAGAAACTCTAATGATAAGGATTGCTTGCTTTAGGAGCAAGATGAATGGCTCTCCAAGAAGGGCTAGGAGACCTAGACCTAGGGTTGAGGAGTATTTCTTTATGTGAAGTGCCCTAGACTAAAGAATGCTAGAAGAATAGGGTTTCCAAGAAATCCTTGTGAAATTAGAGTGACAAGGTTGCAGGACCACAAAGAAGCCCTAATGGACCCAAATGAGGTCAAGGATTCAGAGTGAAGCTTCAAACAAAGGGTCTTGATCAAGTGAGAGAGAAGAAAAAGGATCAAAGAGATAAGATTTGACTTTAATGTTTAATGCAATGATCCTTGACAGAGCCACTAACAAAGTGAGACCTAGGGAGAATGACCTTTGACTTAGGGCTTGGCAAAACTTGAGATTTAACTGTTAGAATGGTTTCAAATTTGGAGGACCTCTCAAGGACACGCCAATGTAGTTCTTGACCAAGTTTCATCAATTTTGGATGGCCACAACCGATTTTTTATGATGCCCTAGGAGACACTAGGGTTAGGGCTTAGAAAAACAAGAGAGGAGGAGAGATTTTCGTTTGGTGATCACCTAGGACTAAACCAGTTCCTAGACTATTGGGAGAATGGAGTCAATGAGATTTGATGTTTAAAGATTCTTATACCCAATTAAGGAGTTCCCCAACAACTTTGCATGGCCTTAAGGGCAATGATTAGGTTGCTAGGAAAATTTATACTTATTTGATGCTGCAACTGATGACTTATCAAGGCAATTATGAACAATCATATACCCCTAGGACAATCATTCGCTATAATTTGCATGAAACATATGAAACACCCTCACAAAGACAAGATTCAATAAATTCATGTTTCATTAAGGTAGCTACTCTAGCTTCATGAGCGGAAATTTCCATACATTACATATGTGACATAAATGAGAAATAGATCATGAAAAAGACACTTACAATTATACCAAAATCTTCCAATCATCTATAAAGACAAAAAAGTTGAAGCTCCAAGATTAAAGACAAGCCTTCCAAACATCAAAATGCATCAACATATCCAATTCCTCCTTCAATAGGTCTAGTGAAGAAGAGATAATGATCCAAATCCAAGAGACAATCAAATGAAATGATCATCACATCAATATATCCTCATCAAGGGTGCCTAATTATAATTTAGGCCTAATGATGCCCCAACTAATAAAATAATGTGTGAAAATAACATTACTTGGTGACAAGCCCACCAAGATAGCTCCATAATATAAAAATAAGCCTCTCAAGAGGGTAAAAATATAGATACAATAGGTCGAAGGGCTATTGAAGAGACCTAAGATAGATACAATAGGTCGAAGGGCCATTGAAGAGGCCTATTGGAGTCCAATGTCTGCCAAAATGAATGGATGGGCTCCAAACATAGTGATAAAGGGGGTGGCACCTTGATATCCAAGCAAATGACTTGTGGTGCCCCCAAGTGGTTATGGGGGCACAAAACATCATCATTTTTTCCAAATGGATCGAGCAAGCTTGTATCACATCTATAAGGGCTGAAAGAATGATGCAAGCCCTCCCAGTGTCTCCCATGGTGAGACACATCCTCATCTAGGCGCTGGTTCAGCTGCTAACTGTGTGGTGCAAGAGTGTAGTCGGTTGGGCAAGGTGGTCCAGGTGCATCATCGTCGTCAAATAAATGGAACACGGGCAAGCAATGAGTGGAGCTAAAGGATCCCATGATGTGGCAATTTGCTCTTTGCTAATGGTGGAGGCCCATGGCTCTCAACGCTCTCCCTACAAATGCCAATATGACTCTTTGGAGGACTTAGACCTTGTATAGGGAGACCAAACCCACAATGAAGACTCACCTGCAATCTTGTATAAGATCTAATGCGCCCCTAACCTTCTAGTACGACAAATCATCAGTGCAATCAAGTAAATAAGCTTACAAATAATGGAACCAAGTGGACACTTCATAGTGGCACGCCCTTTCATAATGGGCTTTAGAAGGTACAAGTGTCTCCAAGTTCAAGAAGGTTAACCAAGGGCCCTATGAGGTGGT
>APFE030972507.1:11160-37689 GCA_000404065.3 Pinus taeda
TGCCTTTAAAAATGAAGTATGAGGATTTTAAGCAAAGTTTTTAGGAGGTCTATGTACACTCCTCCTCACACTACATCTGTATGGAAGAAGCCAAACTTATTAAAAAAGAGGACCATTGTCTTAAAACAAAAATCAAAGAAGCCATTGAAATAGAAAAAAGAAAAAACAACTTGAATCAGGATGATGGATTAAAACTTAGCAATACCCGGAAACCATTACTAGAAATCATAAAAAACTAATAATTAACTCCTAATTTTTTAAAATCAAATCATTAATGTAAAGGAGGTTTCCCCCTCGAAGAGGCTGAATTTTAAGGCGTTGATCTATCTTTTCTATCTTTTCTTGAGCTGGTTTCAATACATTAAAAATATCACTATTAATAAATTATCCAATTTAATAAAATCAACTAATCAGAATAACACAAAAATTTTCAAAAAAAAACAATCCAATAATTTTAGATGTAATTTATTGAATAAATCTAATATGCTCTTCCTAAAGGGAAAATTCATTAAAGTTTTATAAAAATATGCATAATACCTCTATAAAAACACATCATTACAATACTACTTTAAAACTCTTCACACTACTAGGATTTTAATTATTATATTTATATTGCCTCATAGATTAAAAATTTGAAATTATAGAATCATAAATTAAATTATCGAAATAGATACATTAATTAAAATCAAAATGACCCTAATTACTAGTTAAACCCTAATTTCACTTTAAAATCAATACACTACTTGGAGTTTAATAATTATAATTACATAGCCTAATAGATTAAAAGCTTGCAATTATAGAATCATAAATTAAGTTAATAAAATAGATACATTAATTAAAATCAAAATAACCCTAATTACTAATTAAACCCTAATTTCACTTTAAAATCAATACATTACATTATACAGTAATAATAAATACAATTAAATTATATATCAAGTTTAATTAATTCATTCAATGATCTTAACGAGATATTGTAAATCTACCCTGAATGTCAAGACAGACTAAATCTTTTCATTTTGACAATTTCCATAAACTACATATATACATAAGATCAGCTCTATGAGACATCATTAATCTCCTCTTAATCAATTAGCGTATCCCCTGAGGATGGACTTACTTGGAAGTCTAGAATGTTAGGTTAAATAAACTCGGTAATAGCTTATTCCTCTCTTATTCAAACCGAGTTATCTAATTACAACTCAAATAAACTCATCCTAGATCCCTAAAATTTAGGGAGAACATATACATGACTACAAAAAGACTTCCGACTTGAAATTCCTAAGCTAAGTAAGTCAATTAAACTTAATTAACTATTTACAAGTTGTTATGAGAATAGAATTCAATTTTAATTCACAGTTTAATTCAAGGATAAATTAAATTGAAATTTCTTGTTGCCATTTCTCAACAATTTGAGTGCAATTGTCGCATTGATGTTGGTGGAGGTAAATCTACTACGAATGCAATCTTAGCAGGGTCGACTAGTAGACCTTGCTCTCATACCACATGGGCCAATAAAATACCAAATTGCAAATAGAAAATGCACTTCTTCAAGTTTAATGAGAATTTTAATTGTTTACATATATTAAGCATGAGACAGAAATTCAATGTGTTTCTTTAATAGAATAAATATTGTCCAATCATCTAGATATACCTCCAAGAATCTATATATGAAACCTTTGAAAACTTCTACCACCACTATGAAAACACTGCAAGTGAATTTTTCACACCAAAAGGCATAAAAATATACTAGAATGCTCCCCATTTTGTCACAAAATTAGTCTTGTGCATGTCTTATGGTGTGATCTTGATCTAATGGTACTTTGAAAATCCATTTGTAAACAAGTAGGCCTATTGTCCTGCTACATTCTCCAACATTTCATTAATGAATAGGGTGGGGAACAGGTCATGTACACATGCTTCGTTCAGTTTCCTTAAGTCCACCCAGATCTTGATTTTGTCTGTCTTCTTATCCTACACCACCATTGTACTAACCCATTCAGATTCTTCTATGGGTTCAATAATCATTGCTTCTAGCATTATATCTAATTATATTATGAGAAATTGGTTAGGAATAGGTCTAATATTCACGTAGTAAATCAATAAAATTCTCATACTAAGAGTCTCCAGTAATGGAAAACTTCAGATTCTCTTTAATCCTACTGTCTACTTTGTGCATCTTGATAGTCTTGGTGTAATCCACAGATTTGAATTCTTGACCTACTACCATGCACTCCCCTTCTATTTTTGGTATCTATAAATTCCTTGGGTCATATTATTCTTCACATTCCTCTGTGACATTGTAACTTTCCATAAGTTGTTTGACAGGTTGAGAGTGTCGGTGTGTGAGATACAAGGGTATTGATTTTTGTAGAATATGACCTTCTAATTTAAAAATATTCTCTTTAACAGTTTTCAATGTTGCATCTATGGATGGATCATCTAATTCAAAGCTAAAATTGACCTTGAAGTTTTGAGTAATCTCTCCCCAATTTGTTGTTCCTTTGCACACTTCTAGTTTTGTATACCAATTTTTGGGGATAGTGTCTAGTGTATGTACAAACCCATGTACCCACTTTTCTTCTGTTATCTTCTTCTTGGTCCATGTTTCTACAAAACCTTTAAGATGATTGGTTGGACACTCCAAGAAAACATATTTAGATCCCCCATTCTTTGTATTCAATATAAATATTATATGTAACAAATCTCTACATGTCCGACAGTTCTCTATCCTTTAATTGTGCGCAACCCAACATCATGCAGGAGTCACATTAAGGGCTACATTTGAGGCCAATAATTTGAGCTTCTCTCGTACCCATGACTCAAATTATTTCACAGAGGTACATATGTCTTCCATTCCAACATACTTTGGGGGATAACATACCATTATTTCAATCTAGTGTATTGGACCGATAATCTAAGTGTATCTTCTTATGTATGCAACTTGTGCTACCAATTTTTAAGAGCTTCATTTGAATCTAATGCATAGGAATTAACACTTGGACATATTCACATTCCATCAACAGTTGGATCAGCATAGACATCCTTGGATGCAGTCACATAAATGTTATCGATATCTTCTGCATTAAATCCATCCCTTACCCATTCCACATACCGATATCCCTATATTGGATCTAATTGTGTTTCCACCTTCAAATTACTTGATTCAAAGATCACTTTCCTTCTCTTTAGGTTGATTATAATTTGATTATGAAAATCCTAGTCGATCCTACATAGCATAGGATAAGGATTAGTATCATCCACAATCTTGATTACCTCAAAAATCAACAATTCTCTTAACTCCATCAATGTTAACTTCTACCCTACCAAACTGCCAATATGAAGTATTCTGGTTTGGTTGGCCATTCTTTGTTGGATAGTTGAATAAATCAATTTTGGTATACCCATCATCCCCCATTTTTGCTTAGGAAGAATGTTAACATCTAAACTGTTCGGTGTGGAGCTTGATTATTTTCTTCATTTAGAGGTATTGTCGTGGAGCTTGATTATTTTCTTCATTTAGAGGTATTGTCGCATTGGACCCCAGTTCGTAATGAGGTGGAAAAGCTACCCATTTGTTTGCTACCAGGGGGATCCACGGGGGAGACAACGATTTTTATGAGCCCCTACTAGCGGGGGTTTGGGGGAAACACCCCCGAAGCTAAAAATAGATGTAAAATGGTCGTGTAAAATATTGTAATTTCATATTCAATCTGCGTCTTTCATTAGGTGGATGATCTGATGGTAGAAGTTATGCTTAATTTAGGGTTTTTTTCCCTATAAGGAAACCCCTTGCTATATATGATGGAATTGTATTATGGCTAAATATATGTGTATTCTAGATGAGAAAGAGATTGGAGACCATGTGAGAACAAAGAGGAAATTACAACGGATCGGTTGTAGATTGTATCTCTTCATTTTGTTGGATAATATAAAAGGAAGAACTGGATGTTTCTCCGTGGATGTAGATCAAATTGGGTGTATCCCGTATATATGCATCCTTTCTTGTTTTATGTATTTTCTATGTTTTTGTTTTTGCAATATTTTTTGTGTTCCATTTCTCTATAATATATAATTTTCTAGCAATTAGTGTCAGAGTCAAAGGTCTATTTGGATGAAAAACTTGGAGGAGAGAAGGGTTCCTAGTTCGAGTGGGAGTAATGGAGGAATATGTTAGGTTTAGGGTCAAAAAATTTAATGACCAAAACTACCAGTTGTGGAAGATGTAGATGGAATATTATATGTATCAGAAATATTTGTACCTACCATTGAGCGAAAAGACAAAGAAGTCGATGAGTATGACAAACAAAATGGGATATTCTCGACAGAAAGGCACTTGGAACAATATGGTTGTGCCTAGCAGCGTCGGTATCCTTTAATATTTCAAAGGAAATGACAACATATGGTTTAGTGTCGACATTGGACAAATTATATGAAAACTCCTCAGCCTCAAATAAGGTATTTATTATGAAGCATTTATTTAATATGAAAATGTCAAAAGGTGGATCTGTTGTTGACCATTTAAATGAATTTAATATGGTTACCAGTTAGTTAAGTTTTGTAGGGGTAAATTTTGATGATAAAGTTAGGGTTCTATTATTTCTGTGCTCATTTCCAGAAAGTTGTAATGGTTTAGTTATGGCCATTAGTAACTCGGTTTATGGATATAGTACTTTAAAGTTTGATGATGTTGGTAGTGCAATCCTTAGTGAGGAAATGCAAGTGAAAAGCTCCAGTGAGACATCAGGTAATGTTTTGACTGCAGAGACTATCGTAAGAAAAATGGAAAGAGGAAAGAGGCCATAATATCGTATTAATTCAAGGAAAGGTAGATCCAAGTCTAGATTAGGGATAGTGTGTTATGAAACCAACTCACAAAAAGATAGAAAAGACAGATCAACGACCTAGAAATCAGCCTCTTCGAGGGGGGAACCTCCTTTACATTACACAAATGAATAATTCTTGGATGATATAAATGACAAAACCTTCTTTCTATATATAGGAGTCTAAGGGGTCACAATATAACCAAAGTCGTCCTAACAATAATAATATAAGGGCACAAAAATAACAATAGTGGGATTCTACGAGGCACAATAATAACAATGTGGGGACAATAAGGACACATTAATAACAATAAGGGATATAATGACAATAGTAATGGGGGAATCACTAGTATTATAGGGACCTAATATAGTATGTTGGAAATGTGGGAAGAAAGGACACCTGAAGAAAGATTGTAAGTCTCAGAAGGGAAAATAAGGAGACGCATAACAAGAACAATCATGAAGTGAATGTGACAAGTGATGTGTTGCAAGATTCTCTGATTATTTCTTTATAAAATATTATTGATGCATGGGTGGTAGATTCAGGGGCCTCATTCCATACCACACCTAATAGGAAACATTTTCATGATTATGTTCAAGGATATTTTGGATAGGTTCGTTTGGGTGATGATAAATAGGTTCGTTTGGGTGATGATAAACCTTGTAAAATCATTGGAATGGGTAAACTTTTCATAAAACAACAAAATTGAAACCAATGGCTATTGAATGAGGTAAGGCATGTTCTAGATCTGAAGAAAAATATAATTTCAACAAGGAAGTTGGGAGGTGAAGGTTGTGTAACTACTTTTACAGATAAAACCTGGAAGGTCACTAAAGGAGCCCTAGTAATAGAAAAAGGAGAAAAAGTTGGTACATTGTATTTATGCAATGCTATTTCTAATTTTGTTAATGCTTTAACCTCTACATGAGCAGATACAACATTGTGGCATCATAGGCTCAGGCACATGAGTGAGAAGGGGATGCAGATTCTTCACTCAAGAAATTTGTTGCCAGGTTTGAAGCATGTTGATTTGGAATTTTGTAAGAATTGTGTTTATTGAAAACAGAAGAGAGTCAAATTCCTCAAAGTTGGGAAAGAAAAGAAGAGCAAAAAATTAGAGCTCGTGTATGCAAATGTATGGGGACATTCTCAGGTATCATCTCTCAGTGTCTCTTGCTTTTATGTTACTTTTATTGATGATTTAACTAGAAAAAATTGGATTTATTGTATTCAAAATATATCTTATGTATTTGATACTTTCAAGAAATGGAAAGCTTTGGTTGAGCATGATAAAGGAAAAAGGTTGAAGTGTCTCAGATCAGAAAATGGAGGTGAATATTGCAGAAAAGAGTTTGATAAATATTGTTCAGGGCATGGAATTCATAAAGAGAAGATAGTTCTAGGAACACCACAAGAAAATGGTGTGTCAAAAAGGATGAACAAGACAATCATGGAGTGTGCAAGGTGCATGAGATTGAATGAAGGATTTCCTTTACATTTTAGGTAGATGTTGTAGATTGTTGTTTATATAATAAATAAAGGGCCTTCAAGTTCCTTGGATGTAGGTATTCCAGAGGAGGCATGGACAAGTAAAAAGGTAAACTACCCATTTTTAAAGACTTTTGGTTGTGAAGCCTTTGTCCACATTAATAAAGAAAATAGAACTAAGCTTGAGGAAAAATCAAAGAAATGTACCTTTATTGGATATGGTGTTAATGATTTTGGTTATTTCTTATATGATTATGAAAATCACAAAATCATTAGGAGAAACGATGTCATATTCAATGAAAATGTTTTGTATAAGGATCAGATGCGGGAAAAGAAATAGGAAAATGAAAATAGAGAATGCAAAGTGGTTGATGAGATCACTGCAAAAGTAAAGGTGTGTGAAAATCATAATGATGAACATCCAGAACAACAACAACAACAATAGACACCTAAAACACCTGAAAGTGGTGTTAGAAGATCTACCAGGATAAGTATACCCCCTAAATGATTCTCTCCTTCATTTTATTATGTATTGTTGATTGTTTCTGGTGAACCAAAATTTTATGAAGAAGTAGTGTAGGTAGAAACCAGGAAGAAGTGGGAGCTAGCTGTGAAAGAAGAGATTGGACTCCTTGGTACATAACCAAACTTGGGACTTAGTCAGGTTGCCTACGGGTAAAACAACATTGCAGAATAAATGGGTTTACATGTTGAAGGAAGAAGATGGAAGTAGAAGAAGGTTTAAAGCTAGACTTGTGGTGAAGGTGTTTGCACAGAAGAAAGGTATAGACTTTGATGAAATGTTTTCTCCTGTTGTTAAAATGACTTCAATCAGAAGTATTTTAAGTCTAGTAGGAGCAAAGTATTTGCATCTTAAGAAGTTATATGTAAAGACAAACTTTCTATATGGGGATTGGAGGAAGAGATCTATATGCAGTAGCCACAAGGATATGAGGTCAAAGGGAAGGAGAAAAAAGTGTCCAGGTTGAAGAATTGTTTGTATGGCTTAAAACAGGCTCCAAGGCAGTGGTATCTAAAATTTGACAGGTTTATGTCTGAACACGGTTATATTAGATGTCACTCTATTCATTTTGTTTATCTCAAAAGGAAAAATGATGGAAGCTATATTATATTATTATTGTATGTAGATGCCATGCTTATTGCAGGGTCTAACATGCAAGAAATAAATTTGCTCAAAGGAAAATTGGAAAATTCATTTGCAATGAAGGATTTGGGTGTTGCAAAACAAATCCTTGGTATGAGAATAACTAGAGATAGGAAAAATCGCAAATTAACATTGTCTCAGAGTGAGTACATACAAAAGGTGTTGGAAAGATATAATATGTAGAATGCAAAACCAGTTTATACACCTTTGGCTATCCATTTGAAACTAAGTAAGGATGTGTCCCAAGACACAGGAAATGATGGATTATATATCTAAAGTTCCATATGCATCAGTAGTTGGAAACTTAATGTATGCAATGGTCTACACAAGGCCTGATATGGCACATATAGTGGGAGTTGTAAGCATGTACATGAATAATTGAGGAAAAGAACACTGGATGGTAGTGAAGTGGATTCTCAGGTATTTGAGAGGTACCATATATCAAGCATTATGCTTTGGTGGTTTAAACATTTCTCTACAGGAATATGTTGATGCAGATATGGGCAGGGGATAGAGATAACAGGAGGAGCACCACAGGGTATGTGTTTACTGTAGGTGGAAGAATTGTTAATTGGGTTTCATATTTGCAGGGTGTTTTTGCACTCTCAACAATGGAAGAAGAGTATGTTGCTACTACAGAGGCTAGTAAAAAAATTATTTGGCTACAAAGGTTTTTGGATGAATTGGGTAGGAAGCAGGCATTGGGCAGGTTATACAGTGACAACTAGAGTGCCATTCATCTTGCAAAGAAATCAGCATTTCATTCCAAGACTAAACATATACAACTCATGTACCAATTCATACAGTTAGTGTTGGAAGATGGACACTTGAAGCTAGAAAAGGTACACACTAGCCAAAATCATGCAGATATGTTAACAAAAGTTGTAACCAGGGATAAATTGAGATTCTGCTCAGTTTCAATTGGCCTTCAAGTATGATGATGAATATGAGAAACAACCAGGTCTGAAGTGGAGTCATTTTCTAGTAAATGAAGCAACGATGGAGTTGCTATAATGAGTCTCCAAGTGGGAGATTATTGGGTGTGGAGCTTGATTATCTTATTTATTTAGAGGTGTCATCGCATTAGACCCGAATTCATAATGGGGTGGAAACGCTGCCCATTTTTTTGCTACCAGGGGGGTGACGACAATTTTTATGAGACCACCCTAGCGGGGGTTCGGGGGCAGTGCCCCTGAAGCTAAAAATAGATGTAAAATTTATTTGTAAAATATTGTAATTTCGTAGTCAATCTAGGTCGTTCATTAAGTGGATGATCTGATGGTAGAAGTTATGTTTAATTTATGGTTTTTCTTCCCTAGAAGGAAACCCCTCACTATATATGAGGGAATTGTATTGTTGTTGAATATATGTGTATTCTGAGTGAGAAAGAGATTGGAGACTATGTGAGATCGAAGAGGAAATTATAGTAGATCAGCTATAAGTTGTATCTCTTCATTTTCTGGATAATATAAAAGGAAGGACTGGTTGTTTCTCTGTGGACATAGCCCAAATTAGGTGAACCATGTATATCTGTGTTTCTCTCTTGTTTTATGCATTTTCTGTGTTTGTGTTTCTGAAATATTTTATGCGTTCCATTGCTTTGTAATATATAATTTTCTAACATAAACCTAGGTTCAAGATAATATAGCCCATATTGTATGGTTTGATCTATGCATTAAGTCTGAATTCCCTACTTGTTCTTTTCTTGTGCATAATCGACTTAATTACACACCTTGCGGTTTATGTGATAGGAAATTCCCTTCCTTGTTCCCATTGGTTACTTATCTAGGGTCGATCTCTCCTTTATTAATTCTAATCAACTATTCAAGAAATTTTTCGTAGGGCTTACCTCTTCACCCACTTCTCCTGGTGTAGACTTGTCATATATTAAGGGCTTGTTGTATACAAGTAGTTATTTCTATGCATTCAAACCTAACAAACCCCATTTTGTCGCAACCAACTCTCTTATAGTTTCCTTATGTGTTTCTTTTCTCTTCATTGGATCAAACCTGAGAAGCGGCTCTACTACTTTTATTACCCTTTGGTATGGTTGGTTTCCTTATCCACTTACATATACTCCTTTATTCCCTTAGAGCACTTCAACAACTATCATTTTCACATTTTCCCCCTTTTTCATTCCACTTCTCAATAAGTTGAGGACAACATTTGGTAGCATGGTCCAATTTTTTATTGTAGGTACATGTCATGCAGGGGTTAGGGGAATCATGCACAATGTTTCTTGGTTTATTGTAGTTATAACAAATTATCAGGCCCCTTCCTCTTCCAAATTAATGCTCCACTTCCTCTACCTTGAAATCCCTGTCATCTTTCATGAATCCCTTTACCTCTTCCTTGATTATATTCTCTGGGTGTGTTATAGATCGACATTGCAACTTCAAATCCTTCTACCTCTTATATGCTATCCATATTAGTAGTGAAATTTGTCATTAAATATAATGAACAAAAAGTATATACATCATGTCCTACTAACTTGCAAAAGTCATAGAATAAAGTTTTGATTGTGCTTTGATACTTTTACATCATAGGACAAGATGTTGGTATATGACCCCAAACTCTAAAAACCTCAGTCCATAGCCCCTACATTTCATCAATGGATTTGCAGCTCCTATAGCCATGTATTTTTTCATAGTTGGGCATTCATTCGTATGATGGACTTCCTTCCTGCATATCATACAACAATTTTTTTCACACTTCTACTTACCTTTTTCTAGGTCCTACAATTGTATTGTTAAGTCTACTCACTACAAATTGGCATATGCCATCCCTGCATTATTTTCAATAATAGAAGGAGATGCTTTCAAATTCATGGAAATTTCCAAAGTCTCAAACTACGCGGAAAAGTTCTACTAAGGTAATAGGATACATATATGTAGCAACAAACCTACAATAAACCATTGCCTATGCTGTAAATTTAGAATAGGAAATGATAGTTGATCAAACAAAACTCTAAACCTCATGATAGTTGATCAAAGTCCCATATTGTCTCATTGATGTGTTGTTTAATCTCCTTATCTTTATGATACAATGGGATTCTGATTTTGGTTTCTAGAACTCCTTTAGCAGCTCCTATTTTATTTCTCCCAATAATCTACCTTTCCCTCCTCATGTAGAAGCCTTATATTTGTGTGCCCTTCAAGGTGGTCTCGAATGATGCCACCTTCTTCTATTCATATTGGAATTTCTTGAAAATTCATATTTCTTCATAGAAAAAATATTTTATTAGGGATCCTCTAATCCAAATCCATGAAATACTAGCATTCACATAGTAGAATCAACATTCATCATGATGCTCTAGGTAGTTTTTCTTTGTGATACTTTTGAATGAACTAATGGTACCTTGGGCCTCGTCTAACTACCTCCACTACCTTTACTACCTTTACTACTATCCTTACTCTCTTTACTAATTGAAACTAACAATGTAAAATTACTAAGTGATCTTACTTCTTGGATTAGCAACGTGTGCAGGGTTGTGAGTTTGAAGCAAGGTATGGCTTGACTATGGTCATTGGGATACACTAGTTCTTCTCGTTCTAACATGAGATGGGTTTCCTTCCTTTTTCCTTTCCTTTTTCATTGCATAATCTCTCATTATCCTTTAAGTGTGGCATTCCAACAAGTAGGTGATTTGTGTTGATCTCTTCTTCCTGATCACTAACTTCCTAATCTCCACTACTATTCTTCCTTCTTGTTCCTTCTCTAATATCTCTTTATTTACCTCTATCTATAATAGTTTTTGAGTCATATCTATCTCTTACCTCACTATCGTGTCAAAATCTTGCTCCACTGTGTAACACTCTGCTAACTTCTTCTATTGTGCTTTCCTCCTGTGTCAGTGTACGTTCTCTGACCCTTCTTGTATCTTTTGTGCTTGTATCTCTCTGATGTATCAACATCTCGAGTCCATTTGTTCCATCAGTCATTTTACTATATATATCACCTTTATTCCCCTATGCTATCTATTGGTCATCCCCTAGTCTCCCCATTATGCACAAATAAATCCAGCCACTCATGGTATCATATTCTAGTGGCATCACTCCTTTATCCCATAATAACATCTTTAGCTAGATAAGTAGCCATATGAATAATTTTCCTCAAAGTCCTTTGAAAAACTTACTTTTAGTTGCATTGTATGATTCAGTGCCTTCTATCACAAATTCAATAATGCAACCCTCCAATATATTATTTAACTAGAAATATATTGTGTGCGAGACCTTGTTTCTCACAAAATTTACTCTTTGTATCAATTTAAAATTCCAATCATGAAGTACAACAGGGAACTATTTTATGACTTCCTCCGATGGTCTTTGCAACCACTTGGCCAAAGTAATTAGGAACTAAACAAAGAAAATTTCATGAAAACCTATTAAAACATACCTTTGTAATGATTCCTCAAGACTGATTCGATGTCTTTTGGTCTATTTCACCACAATTCACGTTCCTTCATCTATACCTAATGTTGTACTTCCTCCTTATACAACCTCCACATCCCCTTCAATCATAGATTTTGGTCTCGACAACGAATCCATTTGTTGGCATGCAAAGGGAAGACTTGGGTTTATAGTGAATTAGCCAACAAAACCCCTCTAATGGTAGCCCTTTTGGCGTCGCCTGTGAGTAGGTGAAGTCTCACTTGAGGTATCTAAGGGATTGCATGAACCTCGATAGTTCTATAGTGATGAAGGAGATGTAGATTCTACATTTGCCATTAGTCTTTATTAATTTAGAACATAAAATTTAGGTATACTTATATTCTGTGCAATAAATCCATAATATTGCAATTGACCATAAAATAGAAAAAAAAATAGTTTATCACATTATGTGCAGGCAAGTAAATTAATTAAGACTGGATCTTTTTTATTACTATGAAGCCTACATTACTTTCCAACTTTTATGGCTCACCATCGTAATAGATCAACTATCACAATGTGAAACTCTTATAGAACATCGAACTGCATCATCAAAACAAACACATTAGTATCTAAGTATCTCTTTTATGTCCCAAATTTATATATTTATAGATTTACATTTGGGTGAAAAGTCAAAGAACAACTTATTTTTACTATGGGCGGTAACTATTACCATGGGAAGAAACCCACAACCTAATCCTAACAAATTTCCCTATTTTTCACATTCGATGCATTGACCCTTAGTCGAATTTACTATGTGATATCCTTATATGCAATGATATTCTACATAAACCCCAAAACATTTCCTCAAAATTCTTCTCCAATACCATCCCTCTCTCTCTCTCCTCCCTCCTTCTTTCTTTATTTCTCTATCCCTCCCTCCTTGACTTAGTCCATTCTTCAGAATAATCCCCCCTCCAACTTTATCTCTCTATCTACCCTCGATATATGTCTCTATTTGTCTACCTCTCCCTCTCTCTATCTCTTTCCTCCCCCTCTCTTCCCCCTATAGCCTTATTTATGTACCTCCCTATCTTCTTACATGTCTCTTTTTCTCACCACCTAACTCTCTCTCTCTCTCATAATCCATGCTTCGCAACAACATCTGTCTCTCATACTCACTCAATCACTCAATCCATGCTTCACAAAAACCTCTCTCTCTCTCCCTCTCTCTCTCTCTCTCTCTCTCTCTCTCTCTCGCTCTCTCTCTCTCTACCCTCCATCTCCATTTCTATATTTGTCCCTTCTTTATTCTCCCTCCCTCCATCTTGTTGAAATATGTAACTAGGTTCGGTCTTCATAATGACATGTGTAATTATTATTTTATGTAATTGATGTAAATAAGAAAAATAAAACTATTTTGTAACGCTTGAGTCATGGGTTTCATTCTCAAGGAATTCTATTTTTATAGTTGAAGCTCCCATTGAGATATATTAAGTTTGGTCATTAAGTCATAAATTCTTGGGAGTTATTGTCATGTATTGAATACATGTTACATATTGTAAGAACTAATTTTGTTTGAGTCATTAACCCTCTAAGGCCTCATCACAAGTGCTCCTTCATGTTTGCCCTCAAAAGAAAATGGAGATCATTCTAGAAAAGGAGGTTGACCTACTCAATGGCACAAATTGACTTATTCCTATGGGTAAAACACTATAAATAGAAAGGACTCGGCCTCACTTATGATACTATTCGATCAAGGATCTAAAATATAGGAAAATATGTGAGAAACCTAGAAGAAGAATCCTCCTATCAAGTGAGGAATAGGATAATAAAAAGTTGAATTCATTCCAATTGGTTTTGGGAAAGTTACCTTTCTCATGTGCGCGGAATAATGATGCACTCAACTACAAAAAAGGACGAAGTAATCACTTCTATCTTAGGATACTGAATCAAGAAAGCCAGTTCGAGAATATAGTCGATTTGCAGAAGAGACAAGATGCCATCCATGTGAAGGAAATCAAGGAAAAAAATTAACGTTGATCACTCTCATGTGCTGCAACTAGGGTTTCTAGAAAAGGTCAAGAGTTGCAGGTTTGATCCAAGAGGCCGAAATATGAAGGTTAGCTAAGATCCCAAGGAAAGCAAGTAGTTTGACTAGTGTTGAGTCAAGAAAGAAGAAGAAGTTGATCATAGAAGTCTTTTGACTTGGCCTTGGAGAGTGTTTCGTGTCAAGGGTCTTGGTCTTGGTCTTGGTATTTGTCACTTGCAGTTTCTATAAGAAGAAGAATTCATTTGGGTTTTCCTCTCAAGTTGGAGGGGTTTTGGCCTTGGCTAATCACCTAGATATTTTGTTTCTTGCCTCTTTATTGTTCATGGTTTGGTATCTTTTTGATGAAGAAAAACACTATAACAATATAAGTCAAAGAAGAACCTAATCTAAAGGAGTAAAAAGTATTCACAAGCAGTTATCATCATAGAGAAATCACCTAATTATTATGCCCTATATTTCTCAACATGGTTTTAGAGCTAATGTAAAAAATCAAGGAAGGGCATCTCAACAATGGACACTCAGGCATTCAAGGACTGAAACTTTAGAAGGGCATCATAATAGATATATAATATCATCTCATCCAAAAAGCATTTTGAACACAAGTTCTACAAGGAAGTTTCAAAACCCTAGATCAAAGAAGAAGTCTTTACCAGAAGAAGTCTTGGGATCCGTTCTCAAGTCATCATCAAAGAAAAGGACCTCAAAAACCCTATCTATACTCAATAAAGGAATGAATTCGATTTGAATCATCTTGAAGACTACTCATCCAAGGGCAGTTAGATCAAGGACATTGACATCATCAAAGATATCAAGGAAATATCCCTCTCTTTGAAGTAAAGGATTTCATCTCAAAAGAAAATTATTATCCTTGAAGAAGATCATACAAGAAGTATCAAGACATAATGAAGAAGTCATCAATCATCATCAGCAAATGGACCAAGTTGAAGAGTTCATCTTCACTTGAAAAGTAAGTATCTTTATTTCTATAAGTAAATCTAGTAAAATGACTTCATTTTGCAAGGAGAACAACAAGTTGGTTGGGTCACCGAACTTCCTTGCATGGAAAAGGAGGATAGACTTAGTCCTCAAGGAAAATGAAGTTATTTATCATGTCAATGGAAAAATCTACAAACCATCTGAAGAGAAAGCATTATCTAAATATATGAAAGAATATCTAAGGGTTCAAAGGATTCTTGTAGAGTCCATAAAATATTCCCTCATCTCCTATATAGAAAAGTTGGAGACATCAAAAAGGATATATGATAAGATAGTAGAATTATTCTATGGAAGTCTGATAGGAAAAATCATATCACTAAGATGTGATCTATGGAAATTGAAAGCATCAAAGGATGAAGGGATATCTACATGTCTCACAAAATCATCTCTAATAAGGAATCAACTTCAAGATCTAGGAGAGATGATATATGATAAGGAAATGATTACCATTGTTCTAAATTCTCTAACTGATTAATAATGAAACCTTGTATGAAAGGCCTATGAAGAGGAGAAATATATCCCATTTAATAATTTTTGGTCACTATGCAATATTGAAGAAAACAAGTTAAAGGAAACAAGTGATAAAGGATCAGATGAGCAGGGTTAAAAGTTTGTTGTTATGTCAAGAAGCAAAGGGATATTTGGTAAGGTTGGTCCTTATAAAAAGAATAACATCAATATGAAACGAATCCAATGCTATGGATGTCAAGGATATGGACACTTCAAGATAGACTTTCCTAAGCTCAAGAAGGAAAACAACAAATGAAGAAGGGAAGAAGCCCACATCACTGAAGAAATGGAAGAAGTTGAAGAGAAGAAATTGAAGATGGAAGAAGTATAATATCTTTACTATTGTTAAGATAAGTTTGCCCCACCTATGTTATTTTCAAGCTTATATAACTATCATGGTAGGAATCGTCATAAGAATGATAGGATGCATCACGTTAGGAGATGGCATCATATAAGCATACGATTGAAAGCAAGATCTCGTGACATCATCATAAAGAAGCATGAAAGATAGTTGAAATAGAAGTTTGTGATTGTAATCTAAAGAAATATCGAGCTCTTGGTAACCTCATAATACTTATGGGAAAAATAAATTCATATATTGTAGAGCTCATCATACATCATTCAAAAGGAGAATTTCAAGGTCCTCCATTGAAATATTCATTGGAGGTTTCACCTACTAGAAGAAGCAAGTGTCTCGTTGGGAATTATAACCTATATGGGATTCATGGAATCATGGTATGATGTCGAAAGAAGTGAACTAGATCAAGGAATTGAAGTTATTTCAATCAAGGAAGCTATTGAAAGTATTCTAGATGACCTAAAAGGATAATTAGATATGTATGCTTGATTTTATAAAATAGAGTCATGTCATATGGTCAGTGTTGAGGAATCTAGGGAATATAGATTAGGATGAGATTCTTCTGACAATCATAATTATTTGTGAGGTACTTTTTATTTTTTCTTATTAGCATAATATTCTCTTATTATTATAAGAGTTTGTTCTCTTACTTCATAAAACATTTATCAAAACAAAAGAGACAAGAACACAAGATGTTGGCTCTCAGACAGGGTAAAACCTCTCTCTCATAAAGAGGAAAACCCTTATGCAAATTTCTCTTATTGAATCTTCAATTGACAAATGCAAAACCCTAGACCCTTGACCAATAGATCCTCCAAGCATAAGACATAGTCTCTCTTCCTTTTGTCCTTTAATCATTGCCTTCTTCTACTTTGCACCTTGATCTATTCCTTTGCACTTCTTCCAGCAACTGGTAGCTCTTTTTCTGACAACTGTAGAAACCCTAGGTCTCCTTAGAGATCTCTTCTTTGGTGTCTTCCTTTCCTTCTCTACTTTGCTTGGAATATATTTTTTCCCTTGATACTTAGGCTAGAGAATGATACCTTCACCTTGAGAGATATTTTTGAGTTGAGAGGTTGATCCTCTTACCCTATGTAGGTCTTATTTCTTCCAACATGTGGCTGATCTAGGGCTTGAAATAAGCCATTTTACTTTCTATTTTTCTTCGCTAGATGTGGGACCTACTTTTCTTGATATGGAAGCCTATTTGGATCCTCTTTTCCAACCAATTGAAACTTATTGTAGACTTCAATTTATGACTTGTTGTAGCAGTATAATGTCCTCTCTTACCTTCATACGTGTGACAAAAAGGAGCCCTAAAAATAGTTACAAAACTCAGATTCTTCTTCTCCTTCTTTGTTGCCCTAGAATCACCCTTTTGCTCCTTTTCCACACCTATTTCTTGACTTATCCTTCATTGATTTCATAGATCACTTGTTTGCTTCTTTAATAAGGTCTACTGGCCCTATATAGGAGTCTATCCCTCATATTGGGACGAATTGACTTTAAGTGCACCAAAAATTAACTTTTGAGCTGACTTTGAAGAGGAGACTTGTCTTTGTTTTGGAGGATCTCTTTTGACATATTTCTTTGACTCTAATACATATATTTACATAATGTAACATGCCCACATGGTTCTTCAATAATTATATTGACTCTTTGACTTTCCTAGAAGCTCTCAAACATGTGCTTGACCTATCAAATGGGCAAGAAACCCATTTTTATAAATGACAAAAATAATAATTCTTTTCTTTTCCAAGTGAAAAGATCAAAATTACATTTATGAAGATCGAACCTAGTTACACTTTCCTCAACACTCCCTCTTAACAAGGGATGTATTCATAAATCATTACAAGGTGTTTGGCCATTTTCAATTTGAATAATTCACATAAGAGAAATCAGATTGGAAATCCATTTGTTATAGCATCATAGTAAGCAAAATTGTTTCCATGGAAAGGCCTTGACTGAGAGCTATATCTCTTTTTAGATCAAAGCATAGCGTTTGCAAGACCAATGACTATAGACATCTTCATCATTGTCTCTGAAGGTACATACCCACCCGACTGTTCACTGAGTATGACCTTCTAGGACTATTCTTATCTTGGGTTCCTAGCCCTCAAAGAATATCGGTCCTCTTGTCTATCTTATCTTGGATTCCATTCACATCCTCAAAGAGCATTGGATGCCATATGATTACCCAATCCTCCATTATTTCTTCCCAAATGAAGACAAGAATGTTGTGTCTACCTCTCCCTCTTAACCAGGGAAGATATTCCCATTCCTGTGAAGGAATGTACCTAAGCTCCTTCTGACCAGGAACTTTCCCAAGCTCCCTCTTAATTAAGGAATTGTTAGAGCTTCCTCTAAACTAGGGACTCTCTTTTCCATTCGCAACTTCTTCTTTGTGGGTCCTTCAGCTGCTTGATCATATTCTTTCCTTGATGTCTTGAAATCGATCTTCTTCTTTCTAGGGCATCAACCATCAATCACTTTCGTTCTTAGTTCGTCATGTCATTCCTTTCTCCATGGAAATTGGCCTTATTGATATATATCTGGAACCTCTGTCATATGGCTACTACTTCCTCATCATGTTTCTTTAAGGAATTTCCACCCACCACATGAATGCTAGTTGTACTTGCACTTACAACACTTGTTCCAGTGGCCCTGCATGAACCTATCCAGATATTATTCAAGAAATAAAATCATATCATTAAATCAAATAGCATATTGACATCTTTTTGGCTTGAATATAAAGCATCATGTATTTTCACATCTCCAAGGAATTTTCAAGTGTCAAGGGTCCTTTGACCTTTTTCTTCCTTTGTCAGAATTATTGAGCCTTCTTCCTAGAGATTCCTTCAACAAATCTATTAGATGTTGATTCCTAGTGTCCATGGTGTCCTTTTATCCCTGATCTCTTTTCCCATATGCATATGTATAGGTTCTCTTGTCAATCACCTCATACCTTATATGAGGATATTTCTCATGTTGATCTTTCTCAGTGTGAGAACCATGCCTTCGTGCATTTTCTTCAATGAAAGAGATCTACCCTATTATTGACCATGCTACCAGAGAAAATCCCCATGCTCATTGATACAAATGATGACATGACTATAACTAAAAACATAGATGCATACATACCTCATCTTAATTCTTTCCTTGATCATCTTAGCTTCCTTTGTTAGCTTCCTAGATTGATATTACCTCAATCTCCTTTGTTTTTCTACATATTTCCTTGCCTACATATCATCCATTCTTGAATTCCCATAGGTGGAATTTCCATCAAGACATCTTCCCTTTCTGAAAATAATGAACCTTCTTATTGAAGATTCCACCAGAGGATCCTTATAATCCTTATCTTGCAAATGCTTCTTTCTGCTGATGATAGTGGACTTCTAAGATGATTTTTGTTGATCATGATCATTCCTTTATGCATTGATGAATATATCTAATGGATTCATCCTTCCTACATGAATATCTTTATCTGAGTTATCTCTAGATAATGCTCCCATATTCCTGAAGATGACATTCTCATAAATCATACATTCTATTCTATTGCTACATGTTCCTATGATATCCAAAAATTTAGAGAAGACTTATGTGAAGAAGTTGATCTCAATCATAGTAGAGATCCCGAGGGTCCTCCTTCTTCTTCTTCGTATCTTCTTCTTTCACTTCTTGGGTAATGTGGACTTCTTCTCGTTTTCTTTTGTTGTTGTCCTTCTTGAACTTAGGGCAATCCCTCTTATAGTGTCCATATTCTTGGAAGCCAAAGCATTGGACTTTAGACATATCTCTTTTACCCTTTCTCTATGGACCAAACTTACCAAATTTCCCTTTTCTCTTGGCCATAGCAAAAAATCCCTGCTCCTTCGATCCCACATCATCTTTGGCATTAAGTCTAGTCTCCTCAATTTTGCATAGAGACCAAAGTTAATTCAATGGGGTAGCTTCCTTCTTGGCATATATACTTGATGCAAAGTTGCCCCATTCCTCGAGTAATGCATTGAGCACCACAGTTGTCATCTCTCTATTTGACATAACTTCTCCTAGTTCTTGCAGTTGGTCTCTCATCTCAGAGACCTTCATGAAGTAGGTATCTATTCCTTCTTCCTTGGATATATTCATTTTTTATAGTTCATTACGCAACAATGTCACTTCTCTATCCATTCTAACTGAGAATAGCTCCACCAGCTTATCATAGATTTTTTTAGATGTTTCAAGTTTGGAAACATAAGGAATGAGAGGGTCCTTGATGGATTCTATCATAATCCTTTGAGCCCTAGTTTCATCTTTATTATAATTTTCTAGGGCTTGAATTTTTTCCTTAGCAGGAACAATGACACTCCCTTTGATGTAGTCCAAATTTTCATTTTCTTTGAGAAGCATATCAGTCCTCTTTTCCCATGCAAGGAAATTAACAGTCCCAACCAATTTGTTGCTTTTCTTGCAAAAAGACATTTTGATATTTTTAGAAGAGGACATAAAAATACTTACTTTAGAGAGTTGTTGTGAAGAGACCTTGCTTATTCCTTGAAGTTTGATGATTTGACTTCTTAGATCTTAGATTTCTTCAAGATGCTTCCTTCAAGGTGCCTTATGATAAATTTTCTTGCTGATGAAGACTTCTCACTGTGTAGATATGGAGATATTCAATGATGAGTCTTGATTTGAGTACCTTCCATTGAAAATGATGAGTCATTGTTGTAAACCCTTCTTGGATGAACCTTCTTATAGAAGCATTTAGATGGAAGGCTTTCTTCTTTCTTTGTTCCCAGGATGGTAGTCGTTCTTGATGGATCTAGGAGAGGAGATGGTAATCCTCCTTGTCTTTGATGGATCCAGAACCCTTGCTTGTAGATCTAATGCTTCAATATTCTATGTATTCTTGAGATTCCCTTCCTTGATGTGTCACCTTAGCTCTGATACCATGTTGAAGAATCTAGGGCATCTAGATTAGGATGAGATTCTTTTGACAATGATAACTATTTGTGAGGTACTTTTTACTTTTTCTTATTAGCACAATCTTCTCTTATTATTATCAGAGTGTGTTCTCTTACTTCATCAAACAATTACCAAAACAAAATAGAAAAAAGCACAAGATGTTGGCTCTCAGCCAGGGAAAAACCTCTCTCTCCTAGAGAGGAAAACCCTTATGCAATTTTCTCTTATTGAATCTTCAATTGACAAATGTCAAACCCTAGACCCTTGACCAATAGATCCTCCAAGTGCAAGACACCACCTCTCTTCCATTTTTCCTTCAATCAATGCATGCTTCTTCTTTGCACCTTGATCTATTCCTTCGCACTTCTTCTAGCAACTAGTAGCTCTTTTTCCAACAACTTCAAAAACCCTAGCTCTCCTTAGAGACTTCTTCTTTGGTTTCTTATTTTCCTTCTCTACTTCGCTTGGAAATCTTCTTTTCCCTTGATACTTAGGCTAGAGAATGAGACCTTTCTTGAGTGATATTTCTAAGTTGAGAGGTTGATCCTCTTACCCTATGCAGTTCTGATTTCTTTGCACATGTGGCTGATCTAGGGTTTGAAATAAGCCCTTTTAATTGCTCTTTTTTATTCTCTAGATGTGGTACTTACTTTTCTTGATATGGAGGCATATTTGGAGCCTCTTTTCTACCCAATCGAAACTTCTTGTAGAGCCGCAATTTCTAACTTGTTGTAGCAGCAAAATTTCCTCTCTTACCTTTGCATGTGTGATAGAAAGGAGCCCTAAAAATAGTCCCAAAACTTGGATTCTTCTTCTCTTTCTCAATTGCCCTAGAAGCACCATTTTTCTCCTTTTTCACACATCTTTCTTGACTTTTCCTTTGCTGATTTCAAAGATCACTTGCTTGCTTCTTTGATGAGGTCGAATGGCCCTATATATAGGAGTTTGTCCCCCGTATTGGGCTGACTTGAGCTAGTGAGGCTAACTTGACTTTAAGTGCACCAAAAATTAATTTTTGAGCCAAATTTGAAGAGGAGACTTGTCTTTTCTTTGGAGGATCTCTTTTGACATATTTCTTTGACTCTAATACATATATTTACATAGTGTAACATGCCCACATGGGTCTTCACTACATTGACTCTTTGACTTTCCTAGAAGAACTCAAACATGTGCTTGACCTATCAAATGAGCAAGAAACCAATTTTTGTAAATGAAAAAAAAAAAATTCTTTTATTTTACAAATATAAAGATCAAAATTACATTTATGAAGACCGAACCTAGTTACACTTTCTTCAATAGTTACAAGCAACATGGATAAATGATGTATCTCAAGAACATGATCAAAATATAAGATCTCCTCTTTTGAAGGGATGTAGAAACGTATGGGTCACACATTGACTAGATGAAATCAACATAATATGTCCTCATATGAAATATGAGGTGGTTTATTAAAATTGGAGGAACTCTGATTGGAAGTTCCAGGAAAAGAAATGTGTAAAGAAATAAAGGAAGAGATCATGAAATATGCAACTATGTAAAAGTAAATCAAGATCCAAGGACCGAAATATTTGACTATAATATATCCATGAAAGATATGAAGACCGTGATGAAGTCTAAAGAAGAAAGAGACCCTTGAGATCATATATATTTTGGAGATGTGTCAATATATATGCAGGATGTTGATTCTCATAGGAAGATGTCATGATGAAAGACCATCACAAAGGTAACTTTTATTTAATGTTAATTTCTTATTTTAAATAATATTTGGATGGGCTTATGTAGGGATTCCAAGGAAAGAGTTGTGTATTTCATTATCAAATTATGCCCATGTAGTAGGATGAAAGATCCTTAAGGAAACTTGTTATGAAGAAGGCAACATGGCATGAAGGAAGACATGATATGGACTAATGGATCACTTTCCAATGAAAGGACTAATGACATGACTGACTCATGGATGAAAGTGATGGATGGTCTACTGTATATGAAGAAGTCTCAAAATATGTAGACTCGATGACAAAGAAGAAATTCATGACATCAAAGAAAAAAGTTCTACAAGCAATTGGTCATCCCATGATCTCCAACTAAAGAGTTGCTGGAAGTAAGTCCCTGGTTAAGAGGGAGCTTGAAAAAGTACCTGATTAAGAGGGATCTTGGGTAAATTATTTTTATAGAATGGTTGATAATCCCTGGTTAAGAGGGAGTGATAGATATGATTCTCTACTTCATGTGTCATGCACTAGACCAGGACTAACAACCGTAAGTCTTAGTGAAGGCCATGAGGAGATATAGACACATCATTCTTATCTTCACCTAAGAAGATAGAATGGAGGATTGGGTAAGCATTTGGAATCTGATACTCTTTGAGGATGTGGTAGGGAGTCCAAGATAAGAGTAAGTCATGGGGGATCGATATTCTTTGAGGAATGGGAATCCAAGATAAGGATAGTCCTGGTGGAACATACTCTAAGAGAATCCAGGTGGGGTATGCTCTGAGAGAGACAATAATGAGGGTGTCTATAAATCATTGGTCTCTCCAACATTGCACTTTGATATTGTGGAGAGATAGATTTGTTAGTCAAGGCCTTGTTTTGTGACAATGATGGATGATATGATGCTATACATATGGGTTACAAATCTGACTCTTCTTATGAGAATTCTTCAGACTGAGAATTTCCAAGTACCTTGCATGTATTATTTATACCTCCTTATTTAAGAGGGAGTGTTGAAATATGTAACTAGGTTTGGTCTTCATAATGACCTACGTAATCATGATTTCAAGTAATGATGTAAAGAAAAAAAACAAAATTATTTTTTAATGCTCGAGTCATGGGTTTCATTCTCAAGGAATTTTATTTTTATAGTTGAAGCTCCCATTGATGGCTATTAGGTTTGGTAATTAAGTCATAAAGCATAGGGAGTCAATGTCATGTATTCAAGACATGTTAGATATTGTAAAAAGTAATTTATTTGAGTCATTAACCCTCCAAGACCTCATCACATTTACTCCTTCATGTCGGTCCTAAAAAGAATATGGATATCATTCTAGAAAAGTAGGCTAGCCTACCCAATGGCACAAGTCATCGTATTTCTATGGGAAAATCACTATAAATAGAAAGGACTCAGCCTCACTTATGATAATATTTGATCAAGGATATGAAATAGAGGAAAAGCTATGAGAAACCTAGAAGAAGAAGCCTCCCATCAAGCAAGGAATAGGAGAGGAAGAATTCAAAATTATTCTGTTCTATTTTGGGAAAGTTACCTTTCTCACATGCGAGGAATACTTGTGCACTCATCTATAAAAAATGTCAGAGTCATCACGTCTATCTTAGGAGACCAAACCAAGAAAGAAAGTTGATAATCTAGTTGAGTTGTAGAAAAAGAAGACTCCATCTAAGTGAAGGAAATCAAGGACAAGAATTAATGTTGATCACTCTCACGTGCTTCAACTAGGGTTTCTGGAAAAGGCCAAAAGTCGTAGGTTTGATCCAAGAGGCCGAAACATGAAGGGTAGTTGAGATCCCAAGGAAAGCAAGAAATTCGACTAGTGATGACTCAAGAAAGCAGAAGAAGTTGATCACATAAGTCTATTGAATTGGTCTTGGAGAGGTTGTTGTGTCAAGGGTCTTGGTCTTGGTCTTGGTATTTTCCATTTGAAGTTTCTATAAGAAGAATAATTCATTTGGTTTTTCCTCTCAAGTTGGAGAGGTTTTGGCCCTGGCTGATTGCCTACATATTGTGTCTATTGTCTCTTTATTGTCCATGGTTTGGTAGTTGTTTGATGAATAAGAACAACATAATAATATAAGTCAAAGAAGAACCTAATCTAAAGGAGTAGAATGTATTCACAAGAAATTATCATCATAGAGAAATCACCTGATTTTTATTCCCTAGATTTCTCAACATGGTATCAGAGCTAATGTAACAAATCAAGGAAAGGCATCTAAATAAGGGACACTCAACAATTCAAGGATCAAAAATTTAGAAGGAAATCATAACAAATCTAGAATATCATCTCATCCAAAAGTAATTTTGAAGACAAGATCTACAAGGAAGTGTCAAAAACCTAGATCGAAGAAGAAGTCTTCACCATAAGAAGTCTTGGGATCCTTGCTCAAGTTATCATCAAAGAAAAGGACCTCAAAGACCCTATCTCTACTCAAGAAAGGAAGGACTTGGATTTTAAGCATCTTGAAGACTACCCATTTGAGGGTAGCTAGATTAAGGGTGTGGTGATCATCATCAAATATATCAAGGAAACCTCCCTCTCTTTGAAGAAAAGGATTTCATCTCAAAATAAAGTCCTTATAATTGAATAAGATAATCCAATAAGTATCAATACATCCTCAAGAAGTAATGAATCATCATCAACAAAGGGATCAAGTTGAATATTCCATCTTCACTTGACAAGTAAGTATATTTGTTTCTATAATTAAATCTACTAAAATGACTTCATTTTTCAAGGAGAACAACAAGTTGGTTGGGTCATCGGACTTTCTTGCATGTAAAAGGAGGATAGACTTAGTACTCAAGGAAAATGAAGTTATTTATCATGTCAATGGAAAATTATCCAAACCATCTGAAGGGCAAGAACTATATAAATATATGAAAAAGTATCTAAGGGCTCAAAGGATTCTTATAGAGTCCATCGAGGATTCCCTGATCCCTATATGGAAAATTGTAGGAATTTACAGGGTAAGTTCCTCATAGAGAACACCAAAGGACATCGCTCACAAACAGATCACAGATCAATACACCAGTATTGTTGACGTGGTTAAAACCCTCAAAGGGGGTAACCGTCCATGGCTTGAGCCAACATGGTCACTTGAGGAAATTTATTAATAAAAGAATGAAAATTTATAGAAGCTTCTCTCATGAACTATTAGCCTACAAATGACCCTCCATGCTCTTTAAATAGAGATCATGGACCAATCGGGTGTCAAGCCATGGATCAAGTGTCGATAATACCGAGGAGAGAATGAACTTTCAAATCACTTCATGTCTAGAACATATCGTGACCATCAGATTGTAAGTTACAAAAGTACATAGTAAAGAAACACACTTTAACTAACTCTAAACTAGACCAAATTATACTTAACTATTTCCTATGTGTCAAAATATCCTAACATCCCCCCTTAAGAACAACTTGGGATAGGATTGAAGGATGTACAAATATGACACAATAGGAGAAGGAAGGAGGCACTAGAGCCTATCGCCCCTTAGTGACAACTTCTTGAACTCCAACCACAAATCGAAGTTTAGTAAAGTTTGCCTCTATGAGAGCCTTTGTAAAGATGTCTGCAACTTGATCATTTGTTGAACAACATTGCACTTCAAGAGCATGGTCATGAATGATCTTTCAGATGAAGTTCATGCGCAGTTCAATGTCTTTGATGCGCCGATATTGGACTGGATCTTTGCATAGTTGAATGGCACTTTGATTATCACAACAAAGTGTAGTCGGATGTTGTTGCTGAAAGCCAAACTCTGACAAGATCTGATGAAGCCATAGGGCCTCCTTACTAGCTTCTATGGCACCACGATATTCTACTTCTGCTGAAGAAAGAGAAATGGCACTTTGTTTCTTGAAAGCCCATGTACTAGGTCCTGAACCAAGAGCGAACACATAACCTGCAGTAGACTTCCAATCATCAAGGTCACCAGCCCAATCAGAATCAGTGAAACCAACCAATAGAGGAGATTCTTTTGCACTGTAATGAATCCCAAACTGATTTTGAATTCCATTCTTAGTGCAAAAGTTGATGAATTTGTTGTTAACATATTCTCCGCCATTATCAGATCTTAGCTTAAGAATTTGATGTCC
>APFE030972512.1:0-14482 GCA_000404065.3 Pinus taeda
TATCAATTATATTCAAATTTTACTCTTCTACTATTTTTTTAAATTTTATAATATTAAAATTTAATTTAATACATATCATATTGTGACTACTCACATCTAAATCTTGACTTTTCATTACACATTCAAAAATCATAAATATATTAAATTGTAAGTAGCCAAAATTTAAACCATTTACACTACTTAAGGAGCCTTTTACTAATAATTCAACCTTTAAACCAACAAATAACATTACCTAAAACTTTTTCCTTTTTAATACACATTCAAAAATAACAATGGATTAATTACAAGTTTGGAACAATGGATTAATTACAAGTTTGGGCCTTATTCTTTTAATGCACATTCAAGAATGATAACATATCAAGATCTATTCCAATGTATATCAGGCTCTATTCAAAATTTAGATCCACAACTGCCTTCTACCGGGTTGACATCTTCCATGAGGAGACGACTACTAGGTTCTTTTTGTTGCCATTGAGATTTTGCTCATCATTTGGAAGTTGATTGTTAAATGTTTTCCCTGATTTGTTCAATCCAACAACAACTTGCTTGTAGGAAGAGCAATCGCTTTATGGGCTAGTAATTTCCATGGGAAGAAGGTTGGAGAGTAGTTTCCATGGGAAGAAGGATGGAGAGCAAATAAATGATTTAGTAGCTAGGATTTTGAGATGGCTAAGGTTTTGCCAAGCTCAATTTTTTCATCAAAAAATAAGATTCAATTCTAAATTAAGTAATAAACATATTCAAATTTTAATCTTTCATTATATATTTAAGAATATTCATTTCTAAACCAATTAATAAATACGCTTAAATTCATTATTAAATATATTCAAATTTTACACTTTTACTATTTATCTAAAATTTATAATATTGAAATTTAATTTAATACATATCATATTGTGAGCACTCACATCTAAATCTTGAATCTTCATTAAGTATTCAAGAATTATAAATATATTAAACTGTAAGTAGTCAAAATTCAGACTTTAAATCAACGAAATAATATATCTAAATCTGATTTCTTTCTAATACAAATTCAAAAATAACAATAAATTAATAACACATCTAGACCTTATTCTATTAATACATATTCAAAAACGATAACATATCAAGATCTATTCCAATGCATATAGGAGCAACTAGCTAGCTAGATCTATTCCAATGCTTATAAGAGGAACTAGCTAGCTCACTCTCTGAATCAACCAATAAAAACATAAAACATTGTTTTTTCATTATATATTAAAAAATTTGATATCAACCCAATAAAAACATCAAACATTATTTTTCATTACATGTTCACACATTATAATATCAACCCATTATTTATATATATATATATAAATCGTTCCATTCCCTAAACCAATCAATAACATATCCAAAACCTTTTTTTCATTACATATTCCAGAATTACAATATCTATTTGGGACAAAACCCCAAGGGACTTCTGCAAACACAGAGTGAACACAATCCATTAAAACCAAAGTGAGAGTTCCAAAAAAAAGTGAGCACAATACATTAAAAAAAAACATAGAAACCACCCAATTTTATACATCAAACCTGGCCTCCATTGACCCGGACGACCTGAGCATTAACCCATTCTCCTTGGCCGATCGCTGCCTCGCTCTGGCCGGCAAAGAACATATCCTTGTTTTACATTGTTTTTATCAAACTTAAAATAATACTGATATATTAAAGAATATATAATTTAGTTTCAATAGAATTAAGATGAGATATATTAAATAATATAAATTTATTAGAAGCAACTAGTATGGTAATGATTAAAAAAATAATGGGAGAAAAATGAGGAAAGAAGGATCACAAGAGAAAAAAAGGATGGAAATTTTATTTGTAAATTTGTTGAACAAGTTCATTTTATATTTGAGTATGAGGAGATGTGTAGGTTTGTTCGTCTATCTCAATGTTCCATTTTAAAATAAAAATATAAAAATTATGTTTTAAATAGAAAAATAATATTAATGGTAATAAAAAAGATGAATTAAAACTTATACTTTTCAATAATATTTCAATCTAGGAGATTTAAATATACTTATTCTGATATATCTATGTTTAACTAATAATGTTGATACCAATCATATTATATCTATATATAGAAGAAGAAAAATTCTAAAATCAAACATTTTAAATTATTGGTAAAAAAAACGTCTATGTTGGATATTTAATCAAGAAATTAATATGACATATACTAAAGAATATATTATAATAAAAATTATTTTAATTTGCATGATAGAATGTTTGGATGTACATGTAATGTAAAATATTTTGATGTAAATTACGTACATATTATATATGTCATTTAAAAAAATTATGTATATATCAGGAAAAAATAAAATGAAACCAAAAGCACTAGAGGTATTCACCCACCAAGCCTCATACCCCAACGCAGCCTGCAAAGGAAGAATTCCCCAAGGATCCAATAGAGTCACGCTAGCACCAACAGAAGGACCCAATAATGCGACCCACCGTCGAGGCTCCAAAAGACCACCGTTTAGCCAAGAAAGCTGCTTGAGAACTAGGAGAGGTGTCCTAAAGAGGGAAAAGCCCAAATACACATTGAGGAGGCAATGCTCACAAAATGAGGGGGAGCTCGAATTCTTCCTCTTGCATAGAGTTTCCTAAGACCCCACCTCAGGATGACATAGCCCACCAAAGAATCGATAAAACAAATACTTTGCCAACCAAGGAAAGGGAACACGACCACCAGAGAATCCATAAAACAAATACTTTGCCAACCAAGGAAAGGGAACATGACCACCAGAGAATCCATTAAACAAATACTTTGCCAACCAAGGAAAGGGAACGTGACCAGAATCCATATCAATATGGAAACATCTATAAAGGTATAATTTAGAACTCGAAGGAGCAACAACATGCAACCCATAGAATTAAGGAGAAATATTGCACCAAGAGTTAGGACTAGAATAGAAATAGCCACTGCAACTGCCCAAGCCCAGGTTTCATACCGAGACCTCTACAATTCAACACAATTAACTTGGGACCATTTATCAAGATGCATCCTGCTTGGAGACTTGCATTTATAGCCCCATCGTCGAGCCTTAGACAATTAAGCAGAATCACTATGGGAATCGCATGCTTCACCTTCTTGAGTTTCCCACTTAGTCTTGAACATTGCCTCATCATTTGCAAAAATAGGAATATCTTAATGGCCGCACAGGCCAGCATTAACATCGGTTGGGTGTGTGTTGCCACTGCCTCCCACGTGATCACCAAGTGGGGTGGTGGCAACCCTCCCCCTTTGCATGCACATGTCACCCCATCCAGGTGTTAGGATGTGTCATTCGAAGAGTCCACGTCCTTTCAATCAGATGTCTACAATCTTCTTTAAGACGGGATTCGATTAGAAGAGTTGAAGGAGAAGAGATTGTAACCTTGTAATCCATACATCCATGATCAGTCAGTAGATCCCCCACATTGTTACATGTGAGTCGAACACGTGTATGGATGGTGATAGGGAGTAGGCCCATGAGAGAGGAGGCTTGTAAGAGAAGTTACTCCAATCTCCATCTAGTGGATATTTTGGCAACAACGTGTTGATAATAATTTGAGAGTCTCCTTCCATAATGAGTTTTATGTATCTTAGAGATTGAGCTAATTCTAACACTGAAATAAGCCTTGTAAGCTTTGCAGCATTATTGTTATCAATTCCCAAGGAACCAGAATGAAGGTGAAGGGGAGATCCTTGATGGTCTTTGATGATGCCACCAAAACTAGAGAGACTCGAGTTACCTTTTGATGCTCCATCAAAATTAAGTTTGATAAAATCCAAGGGAGGAGGGGACCAATGGTGGGGACTATTGGGACGAAGGAGAGGGAGGGGACCAATGGCAGGGACTATTGGGACGAAGGGGAGGGAGGGGAGAAGGAAGATGGAGCAAGATGCAAAAGCTGGAGGATAATAGCTTCAAAGTCATGAGATTTCTAGTCAGCAAAGGACTAGGATGAGGTAAGAATTGATTCTTTAATGTTCATTAGGGGGATTTTGAGGTAAAAAATGGGCCTTAAAATGGAAAATGTACTAAAAAAACCAGTAGGATTCAAGAAGATAATGTTATCCCCAAGGGAGAATATTTTTGAAGGGGAAAGAAGAAAACTAATTTTTTTAGTCTTATTTATGACTTATCTCGTTGTAGGTTTACTCAAATTTAAAACATATATAATCGTTGGATGGGGAATTAGATTTCATATTCATTGAGTACCCAATCTACATATTTTTTAGTAGATACACATCGATAAAAATTCAAAATACATGAAAAAATGTGTTTGAAACTCACTTTCCATGTATTTTGATTTTTTCAATGTGTATCTACTCAAAAGTATGCATTGGATGTAGAATTGAATTCCATATCCAACAAATGTACACATTTGAAATTTGAGTAAACCTACAAGGAGGTAAGTAACATAAATACAATTAAAAAAATGTAGTTTTATTTCTTTTCTTTTAAAAAATCATAACCTTTATTTTATTATTTTTCCTATTATTTTGTTATTTTCCTCAAGAGGCTCATTTTAGCCCTCAAAATTCCCCTAATGAGCCTGGATGATATTCCAAAGAAATTTTTCAGACGCAAAGGAGTTTTTAAATATTTTGTGATTCCTTTATTTCAAGACATCCCAAAGAAGGAGACTAGGGGTGAGAGTCCATATTCAATTTAGGATGGAATAGGAAAAGGCTCATGTATGCTAGTTAGCAATAGTATTCAAGATACTAAGGGGTTCTCTGTCAGAGCATGAGAGAATTTGGTTGAGATGGTCCAATAGCCCGAGAGTATAAGAGAAAATGTAGAACAAGTTCTCCATGTCCTCTGAGTAATGAAGACATAAAGGGTAGTGAGATGGATCTTCATGGTTCTGTTTGACAAGATTATCCCAAGTCAATGATTTATTTGGGAAGAGCATCTAAAGGAAAAAGGCTAATTTTGGCCATGACTGTTGCTTCTAGATCTTTATCCAGACTTCTTTCATTGCTAATGAATGATACCCTACCACTAAATGATAAGCTTCCTAGATAGAGAATGAGCCTTTTGAAGGGTAACCCCATCTGAGTTTGTCTGGTTGAATGGAAATGGAGATTTTTCTGTGTTGGAGAGAATTCCAAAACTACTGCTAGTGAGTTTCCTCTAGTTGAGGATGCCATAAATATGGGTGTTGCCATTGCCCCAATTGGAAAGATGTAGCATCATTGGACCAGTAATGTACAACCTTATTATATCCTTGGGCTTTCAAGTTGTCCATCATATCTTGAATCTACATATTATCACTCAGTTTATGGAGCTATTGCCAAGACTCACCCCAAAACATTGAGGAATTCTCGTCCTTTATTTCCCAAAAGCAATGTTGTTGGATTAAGGATACTCATTTTTAGCCAAAATCCAAATGGATGACCTAGTTATTTAGGGATCCAACCTGATTAGATCTTGAATTGGAGTTTGGGGGGCATATTTTATGTTCCATATTTGTTTACAAAGGTTTGCTCCGCCTGAATCCATTTCCACCATATTTCCACTCCAAGGATTACAACCATTGTTGTGGGGTTTCAAAGTCTAAGACCTCCTTTAATTTGGGGTTTGCAAAATTTATCCCAAGAAACCAGATCCCATTTTTCTCTATATTGAGGCCTCCACAAAGAAAGTTGTGTTGGATTCCCTTGAGTTCCTAGAAGATCAAGGAAGATGCCATGAGCGTGGAGCACATGTATATGGAAGGGCTTAAAGGAATAATTTTAGTAGAACAACTCTTCTACAATGTTCTGAGATCTGAAATCCCATCTTACTAGCTTGTTGTGAATCTTTGATAGGAGATCTTCCCATACCTGTCATCTCAAGGAGTTGTCGACCAATGGAGCGATGAGATATTTTGATGGGAGATTTTTGTGTTGGAAGTCCATAAGAATGGAAATATGTTGTTAAACAGGCACATGCATGTTAAAGAAAAAAATTATGGATTTAAAATTATTGAATTCCATGCTTGATGCAAGATAGAAAGTCTCCAACACACAAAGAAAAGCATAAGCTTTTGAGACACTGGTTGTTCCCATGACCATTGTGTCATCTACGAACTGTTGACGGGAGAGTGGTAAGTCATTGCCAAATGGTAGGAGTCATTTGAGTTGGCTCTCGCATATTGTTGCTTTAAGGGATCTCGCCAAACCTTCCATTGTTAAAATGAACAAGAATGGTGATAATGGAACACCCAGTCTAATTCTTCGAGTAGGTCTGATTTCTCTAAAGGCGAGCCATTTATAAAGACCGAAAAGAGATAGATGAAAGGAGATTTTCGATCCATACTGTCCATTTAGGGGAGAAGCCAAAGGCCCAAAGAATTTGGAGCAAATAACTCCAATTGAGCTTATCGAAAGCCTTCGAGAGATCAAGCTTTAGGAGCACCCCTAATTTCCACTACAGCTTTAATGAATGGATGAATTTGTGAGCTACCATGATCTTGTCGAGGATTTTTCACCCCTCCGCAAACCCTATTTGTTCAAGAGATATAAGATTGGGGAGGAGAGTCTTCAACCTATTAGCAATAACTTTTGTGATAATATTTATAAATAGCATTGCAATGAGTGATAGGCTTGAAGCCACTTGGTTCCTCCGCATTGCCCTGTTTTAGAACCAAGGTGAGGAATGTAGCATTGAGGGCTTTTAAGATGGATCGAGATTTTCAAGATTTTTCCACAGCAATCCATACCTCTTCACCTACTATTTCTCAACATGCTTGGAAGAATTCAATGGTGAATCCATCAGGGTAAAATGATTTATTTTGTGGCATATTTTTGAAGAGAGCGTCAACCTCCATTTTTATTTCTCGAAGTAGGGAAACATTTTGTTCAGCAATAACTAAGCTTTGTATATGAGTTTTGATGTTATGCATTTCTTTTATCCTGTGAATATTAAGTTGCGCTAGAACTTCTTGGAAGTCTTGGGTGAGTTCTTGAGTGACGTCCTGAAAAATATGTATATTTTCACCGGCAAGGTTCTTGATGGAGGCAATTCTATTATGGTGATGATGTTGCTGCATAGATTTGTGAAATAAATTGGTATTTCTTTTTCCCTCCTTTAGCCAGCAAACTCTAGACATTTGTTTCCATAAGAGTTCCTCTTGTTTCTGATGCTCTTCAAGCTAAGTGAGGGTAATATCCTCTTCTACAATGAGGGCATCATATATGCGATTTAAGATAGCTTCCTATTGAATGGATGCCATTTTTTGCTCGAGCTTGGATTTCTCTTCTAGGATGTTGTCGAATTTAGACTTATTCCAACCTTTCAATTCCCTTTTGATGTGTTTTAATTTTTGCTACATCCTGAACATGTAAGCTCCTTCCAGGTCTTGCTTCTCCTCCCACCATTATTGATTTTTTCTTGAAAGTCAACATGTCGAAGCCAATTTTTTTCAAAGTGGAATGACAGGTTGTGAGGTCTTGATAGTATATCTATGTTGAGACAGATGGTCCGATGGTTCGATCCATGATTTTGGGAGAATAAATGCCTCCATAAAAATATCCCAAATTAGAATGAATTCTGAGATGATGAAACAATAAAGCTTGGAGGAAAATTATTTCTCTCCTCCCCTGCAATTGTTCCAGGTGAATGTGCCATTGACATATTCTAATTCTATCAAAGACAATGTGGTTAGAAGCTTCTAGAATTGGATAGAATCGGCATCAAATTGCCAAATCTACCTATTTTTTCCTTCAATGACTTAATGCAATTAAAATCTCCACTCAAAATCCAAGGCAATGGAGCTAGGAGTTGATGCATGTGAGAAATTGATTGAAGGAAGCTCACCTTATCCTGCACATGAGCAAGCACATAAACATTTGAGAGAAAGCGTGCTTCTCTAACTCTTATCAACTGGAACTAAATTGTAAGAATATGATTAGCAACAAACATGTTTATGATTTAAACCTCTTGGTTTTTCCATATGATGGTTAAACTGCCATAATGTCCCCAGGCATCTATTGTTTTCATGCAATAATCTTGCCCCATCTGCTAAACATTTTATTACGAGCTTCACCGGTTGATTTGGTTTCATGTATCATTAGTATATTTGATTGTTCTAAGTACCATTTATCTTTAAGGAGCCTCTTCTTCCCTTTGAAGTTGAGGCCTTGTATATTCCAATAGGTGATCTTCATTTCAAGGGTATGTTTGTTGTGAAAAACACATCTAAGATCATTCTGATATGTCATCAATTTACCAACAATCCTAGTATTTCCCTCAGATGTTGCTCATTTGTTTTATGCCCCCTTTTCTTTTCTTCCCAGTGTAGCTTTGAGGATTCCTTCATGTTTTGGGCTTGAACCCTAAGTAAGATCAAGTTTTGGAACTTGTTGAGGTTTTAACACCTTCCTGGCAAAGCATGAAGTAGGCTCGTCCCAATGCTTCACTTGATGCTTACAAAGGGTAAATGGGTCTTTTCCCTTCTAAACCTTCACCGAATTTGGAGGGTCGAAGGCGTCAAGCTCCATCTCATCTATTAGTTCCAGGGCCATTTTGAGGACATCCAAGGGGGAGTCTGCAAATTAGAGTTAAGGGGTTGTGAAATCATCAAATCAACTTCTAGGGGGATCTAGATCGCAGAGGTGTTAGAAAACTGGTTGGATTCTTGCATATCCACTTCAAGCGACGGGACGACAAGTGGGAAGTCGATGGAAGTCGGGGAGGAAAGGGGTGTGAAAGGGTTTTGGGAGGAATGGTTTGCTTTGTCATATGAAGTCGGGGTTTTCTTTATGGTTCTACTTAGGGTTGGAGCATTTATCTCCAACTCTAATGAATCGATTTTCATCTAGGGCCTTAGAAGTTGTTGCATTTGTAGTGGAGGGTAGAAAGGGGGGATTTCAATACAAATTTCCATACTCGTGGCAATGTCAACACCATAAAGGAATGTGCTCATAATCAAGAGTTTGCCGCCAAAGTCCATTGAGAGTTCATCTTGGTAATATAGCTTCATTGACCCTGGAAATTGCTCATAAATGTTCATCCACACATAGATTCTCACATAGGAGATGTATCTTGCTTATTGGTTGCCTCAGAGGATTTGACATAGTTCCCAAGGGTACTTTCGATGCCAACCAAAGTTTGTTCATCCCAAAAGTTTCGTGGCAAATAATACATGTGTATCCATACTGGAGCAACTATGAAATCTTCTCGATTTGATACAAACCTCTCTATCCAAAAACAAAGGTAGAGTTTGGCGGAATTAAAAAAAGTAGGGGCCACTTCTAAGCACCCAATTTTTGTCTACCAGATTTGCAAAAATTATTATAAAGAAGCCTTCTACACCTAAATCAAGCTTTGTTTTCCCTTGCGGCTTCCATTTAAGTTGGATCCATTGGGTTAGGGATTTTTTAGTCAGTCAGATGCCTAAAAACTTACTAATGAGGGTGTGATCTTTCATGAACTGAATATAGCCTCCAATATGTTTAGAGCTAACTTCAAATTTTGGATCCACAATTGCCTTTGGGAGGCAACTACCGGGTTGGCATCTTCCTTAAGGAGAAGACAACTATTAGGGTTTTTTTGTTGCCATTAAGAGTTTAGTCATCATTTGGAGGTTGATTGCTAGATGTTTTCCTTGATTAATTCAATCCAACAGCAACTTGATTATAGGAAGAGGAACCACTCTCTTCTCTAGTTATTTCCATGGGAAGAACGATGGAGAGAAAATCAGTGATTTAGTAGCTAGGGATTTCAAACGGCTAAGGCTTTGCAGAGCTCAAATTTTTCATCAAGAGATAAGATTCAAATTGACTAATAAACATATTCAAATTTTAATCTTTCATTATATATTTAAGAATATTCATTTCTAAACCAATTAATAAACACACTTAAATCTATTATTAATACATTCAAATTTTACTCTTCTACTATTTATTTAAAATTTATAATATTAAAATTTAATTTAATACATATTACATTATGACTATTCACATCTAAGTCCTAATATTTCATTACACATTGAAAAATTGCAAATATATTAAATTGTAACTAGTCAAGATTACCAAAATTTAATCTATTACATTATTAAAATATCCATTTATTAATAATTCAATAATTTTAAATCAAAACAACTTACACAACGTTTAGATTAAAATCTATAAAAAAGATATAGATCTAGTCGCATAGTTGACCAGTTTCCCGTTGGTTTGGGCAAAAGAAATTCTACATCCGACTAGGGGAAGAATACGTTTATCTTGAATACGATACGCGAGGCCTTGTTCAACTAAATTTTGCAATTAAAAGAATGAAAAAGCCAATTAAAAAAAAAATGAACCATTCTATGTTAAAAAATTACAGTTAAATTATATGGTAAAGAGATAAAGTTCTTATAAAAAAAGTTAAATTAATGAAAGTTTCTTATAAAAATAAAAGACTAATAGTAAGTTTTTATAATAAAAAAAATAAAAAACAGTAGTTTTTAGTTATATATGATATATATATAGATACTAATATTTATATATAAATATAATAAAAAATTGTATATTATAATCAAATATTTTATTAAAAAATATAACTTTTTTATTAAAATATGGTAGAGAAAGATAAGTTTTATATAAAAGTAAAAATTTTAAAATTTGTTTTCATTTTTTAATCATAGCTATTATGTTCATTGCAAAATAGAAGATTAGCCTCGTGGAATTCAATTAGAGAGGTTTCTTTATGTTATCGGCACAAAGGATAATAACACAAGCTTGTTCTTAGCTTGTTCTTAAATAAATTTGGATCCATTAAAAATAAAGATTAAGAAATAAATTTTGCAATATATGGAGATCACTTTAAATTTACTTTTAATATTCAATATCTCATTTATGTTAAATTTTAGATTTGAGATTTTGTTATTTATTATATTAAATTTTACTTACATGTTTTCACTTTGCAATACTAATAAATTTGATGCATTTTGTCCTTCATTATTTTTGGATCATCTTATATAAACATGCAAGGCCAGTGTTGGAGATAAGTAAACAAAAGAATCCTTTTTTTTTGAAAAAAGCTTGATTGTATTAAAATCATATAATGCCCCATACACCTTTATAGACTGAAATGAGAGATATTCCTTTACTAAGTAATCTGTAGAAAAACAGTGCCAAGCATTTGTATCTGAAAGCCTATATGACAAAAGGTGACAGAAGAAGAAAAGATATATATGTACCGTATACATGAGGTAAACAAACAATACCAGATAGATTGCCTAGATAAGTAAAGACCCCTTTTGGGAGCATCATCTTCCAGCTGGGAGAAAGTATGCACTATGAGCAAAAATAGTTGCAAAAAACATACCTAGGAAATTGATTTCATGAATTTAAGATTCATGAATTTTCTTTGAATCGTCTTATACCAACATACAAGGTGAATGTTGGTAATAAGTAAACAAGAGTAAGATTTAATAAATTTTCTTTGAAATTTTTAATATAATCATTATTCAGTTTAAATTTTTTTTAAAAATGAAAAAAAAAAAACAACCATGCTAATATCTCCCTGTGAATTTTACATAAAACAATTTTTTTACACAAATCAAATTCAAATTAAGTTACTGTGGCGGTACTATAATAATCAAAATTTATATTTAATTTATAAAAAAAAAAAAAAAAAAAAAAAAAAAAAAAAAAAAAAAAAAAAAAAAAAAAAAAAAAAAAAAAATAAAAATACTCTGAATGATATGTTCTCATATTAATAACTCACAACAATATTAATAAACTCACAACAACATCCAGTCCAATACACAATGAATAAATCACCAAAGAGAACTTAAAGTTTATAAGAAGAGTTTCGGCGTAAAGGCGTAAATCACATCAAAAAGACTTTTATTGACACGTTTCGAATCAACTAGTGTGATTCATCGCCAGAACCTAAAATTAACCGAAACATTTTTACAGCGTAGTCACATATTATGAATATTTTCAAATCTAGTATGGACAAAACGCCAAGTGACTTCTTCAAACACAGGAGTGAACACAATCCATTAAAACCAAAGTGAGAGCTCAGAAAACAAAAAAGAAGAGAGCACTATTAGAAATCATCCAAAGAAAAAAAAAATTGGGGATTAGGAATCATCCAATTTTATGCTTCAAACCTGGCCTCCATTGACCCGGACGACCTGAGCATTAACCCATTCTCCTTCATCGCTCACCAAGAACGCAACCAGGGGAGCCACATCTTCCACCTTCCCCAACCGCTCAAACGGACTGCATTTGATCCCGAGCTCGATCGCCGCCTCACTCTTGCCGGCAAAGAACATATCGGTGGCAATAGGGCCTGGGGCCACACAATTTGCAGTAATCTGAGTGCCCCTCAATTCCTGTGCCAGGATTCTCGTCATCATCTCCATCGCCGCCTTGCTCGCCGCGTAGGCGCCGAACCTTGGTATCGCCAATCCCACACTAGAGCTGCTAATGTTGATGATGCGACCGCCGCCCCCGCGGACAACCCTCCTGGCGGCTTCTCTGCTGCACAGAAACGCCCCCTTGCAGTTGATGTTGAATGTTCGGTCCCAATCTTCTTCGGAGGTCTCTGAAAGTGATAGATACTTGGGGTCCAGGAATCCCGCGCTGTTTACCACGATGTGGAGCGGCCCAAACGTTTGCTCGGCCATGTCGAAGAGGTGGGCGACTTGCGAGGGCTCCGCGACATCGGCTTTGCAGACAATGGCCCTCACACCATCCGAGGAATTATTATTGATTATGGAAGCGACTTCCTCTGCGGAGTGTTGAGTGGAGGAGTAATGGACGACCACTCTGGCTCCATTCTCCGCCAAATGGAGGGCGATCTCCCTGCCGAGACCCCCAGAGGCACCTATAACAATGGCAGCCCTGCCTCCCAAAGGCATTCGCGTTGTCTTCTCCTCTGGCTGCTCATCAGTAGTCGCCATGGCTGGCTTTTCTCGCCCTGAGAGTACTTTAATTCGGCGCAGCCCTGTAATTTTATAGGTGAAGCCCATTTCCTACCTGACATCATGGCTGACGCCAAATCGAGCCGTATTCTAAGGGTTCAACGCCTTTTTTTTTAAATCACCCTTGCCGTGAATACGCGAGGTATTCATTACAATTTTATTTTTGAGTGGGGAACTTCAGGCAATTTAAAGTTTTTTTATGATATTAAATTTATTTATACATTTAAAAATAACACGAAAAAGTTAACCAATCTAAAGTTAACAAATATATAAAAAATTCTTTATTTTACTTAAATATATTTCTGTCAAATTTCAACCAAACTATTTTAAATTTAAAATAATTAAGTAGCCCTGGCCGGTTAACAAGAGACATCCCATTAAAATAATACTGATGTACTAAAAGAATATATAATTTCGTGGTGTATTTAGTTTCAATAGAATTAAGATGAGATATATTAAATGATATAAATTTATTAGAACCAGCTAGTATGGTAACGATTAAAAAAATAATGGGAGAACAACGAGGAAAGAACGAAGACAAGAAAACAAAAGGATTATTAATAAAATTATTTATGTTATGAAAAATATGCGGGGAAAATTATATTTGTAAATTTGTTGAGTCTAGAAATTTATTTTAAATTTTAGTACGAGGGGATGTGTGGGTTTGTTTATTTATTTGTTTGTTTTTTCTTAAAATACAATTAAAAGTTAAAAATTATGTTTTAAATTGAAAAATAATGTTAATGGTAAACAAAAAAAAATTGAATTAAAATTTATATTTTTCAAAAATATTTCAACAAGAGATTTAAATAACCTATTTGAATATCTATGTTAACTAATATATGTCAATACCAACTTCATATATATATATTAAAAAAAACATTTTAATGTTTTCAGGATGGACTATATTGTTGGTTCCAGAAAGTCAATCAAATCCTAATAAGTTATGATTAATGTTGAAAGACATTTTAATGTCTGTATATTAAAAATAATATTCATGGGGATGTATCAATAAAATATTTTAATAGCATCATATTGACATATACTTAAAAATTATTAATAATAAAAATCGATTTTAATTTGTATGATAAAATCATTGTGATATAAATTTATTTTAATGTAAATTATGTAATATTATATGTCATTTAAAGAAAAGTATGTATATATCCTGAAAAAATAAAATGAAACCAAAAGCACTAGATATATTCACCCACCAACACCCACCAAGCCGCATACCTTCTCACAGCCCCAATTCCTTTTCCCCTAATTGACCTACGTGCGGCACCGGCTAAACAACTCCAACCATTAGTTTACTTTACGTTTTCTGGACTATGCCTACTTAGTTCTTCATTATTAAACAATTAAGTGCAGAATTACTTAACAAAAATAGTCACAACATAACATCAATGCAAAAGACACATCATTTCTTTAATAACTCAATTTTATATAAAAATATGCAATTTTTACAATTTTCGAGGAGACTATGTCTCGACCCGTTTCATAAAACTTTACAAGTTCAATGCATTGCTCGGTCGGTCGGCATGCCCTACAGCACAAC
>APFE030972514.1:2072-24745 GCA_000404065.3 Pinus taeda
GGCGTACCAAACCATTAAGGTACAATCTGAAACATCTTCGTGTGGGTTATAACTTTGTCTTTGTCTTTTTCTTTGACACAAATTATTTGTTGGACCTTAATAAGTCCATCGATAGAACGAGATCGACAGTCCAACAAAGTCAGCACGATAAACTAATCACAGATAGACAACTTGCATAAACCAACGGCCTGATGACACACAACTTGGAACAGCTAGTCCCCTATGCTCATAAATGTCGAACAAGATCAACAGATTGGAACAACTCCTCACACATATAATTGCGCCTGGCATCACATCACTTACCAAACTTTAACGTGTGGGTTGGACCCGGAAGGTAGTTTGATAAAACTACCATCACTTGAATCAACAACTCAAATCTATTTTGGGGGCACTATCCCTGATTTCAGAAAGCATTGCATGTGGTGTGAAGGGTGGTTTCCAAAACCACTCGAGACTTGCGCACTATCAATTAATAGGCCCAATTGAGATTCCCTCCATCGTTGTCTCTTGGCAGTCCCTAATGCCCACTACTCTATGACAAATTCAATTCATAAAGGGTTATTGGATTCTAACCTCCATTCCCCAGGGCTAGGCTGGCATCATGCTCACATCATACCTGTGACGTGTCAACCTGTGAGAGGTCCATGTGTCACCCACCTTTTGATTTGTAAATTTTCATGGATATTGTACTAGACAGTTCGTCAAAACATATATGATAAAAATATATGAAAAGATTGTATCTCTACACTACTAGACTTATATTAAAATTCTAGATCTTTAGATTTTACTGTAATTAGCGCATGCATGCGGATGAAAATTATGCAGAAAAGTAGAGAACGACAAAATAATCTCACACACACATAAGACACAAGATATGCTCTCTGGGAAACCCTTTCAAGAGAAAACCCAACTGGAAGGTGACCGCTTCACTCTCTTTCTCTGTCTGGAAATATGGCTACAAGTACAAGTAAGTAATGCATGTGGCCCATGGGATGTTACAGTGCATAGATCCTCTCTTTGTGCTCTATCTCCTATCTCTCTTGGCTATCTTTGCTCAAATATGAAACAAAATTCTCTCGAAAGAATGGAATCCCTCTTCCTTCCAGTGGCCTGGTTATAACACAATCAAATAACCTCCTAGTGGTTAATTTCGACTACGTTAACTCTTAAATAGAGTTACAATATAGACCCTTCTAGATTTTTTAATATCAAAAACATGTGGCTAGTCTTTTATTGGGTCCCGCGGGTAAAAACGGTCTCGTGAGATGATTCCTCCACGTTTTTTGATCCAAATGCATCAAGATGGATGAAAAACAATATAATGATCCAATTTGTATCACACCTCCCCATTTTGGGAGGCTTTTGGTCCCCAAGAGCTTTTACTGAATGAGGCAAGGGAATTTTACCTCCACCTCCTCTTTGGTGTACCATTTAGCTTTGCCTGGAAGTTGTCCCTACAACCCAATCTTCCAAAGGTCATGATGCCCTTGTCTTGTAGTTCTTGACCTCTTTTGTAAAACTATACCTTCTGTCAACTCTACCCAAACATCTAGTGCCAAATCCACCACAGAAGGTAGGACCTGTTCCTCTTCCTGATCGAGCATGGAAGGCTCATACAGTTTCAAATTATCTACATTCACAACTGAGTAAATATGCATATATGGTGGTAAACTAAGTTGATAGACATAATCACCCACCTTTTTCAGTATCTCAAAAGGATTATACCTTAGAGCCTTGATTCTCTTACCAGGCCCCTTTAGCCTCTCCTTATGCAACTGTGACCATATTTTTTCTCTCACCTTGAATGGCTTATATGTTCAGTGTTGATCATCATGCCTGCCCTTATACTTATCTGAAAACTTCTGCAATGTTTCGTGTACTTGTAGATTGATATGTATGATCTTCTCTATAAAATTTCTAGCCCTTAAAGAATATCCTATACGATATTCCCTCACTCCTCATTGTTTCCCATATGTAATATCCAAAGGTGAAGGTGGAAAATATCCAAAACAAGTTTCAAATGGAGACTTTCCTGTAGAAGTGTGGACTGCTCTGTAGTAAGAATGATGTATATATACCATATTTTCATCCCAGATCTTCAGGTGCTTCTGGTTGTATCCCCTTAGAAGCTACACCAAAGTCCTCTTGACTACTCCTGTCTACCAATCCATTTATGGATGGAATGTTGTATATCTCTTCAACTTCATGTCCATCTTCTCCCACAATTTAGTCCAAAATGCATTGAGAAATCTTGTATCCTTTTCTAAAATGATGCTCCTTGGTATCCCAAAGTGCACCCATTCCTATCCAAAGAATAATTTTATTTCTTTTTTTCGATTAATGGTCTTTTTACAAGGCATCAGAACACACATCTTGTTTAACCTGTCAACTACCATGAACAGGTAGTCATGCCCCTTCCCAGTTTTCGGTAAACCTCCCACAAAGTCCATGGAAATTCTTTCCCAAGGATGAGTAGGTACAAGTAAGGGATGATATAGACCTTGTTTCATGTTGCTAGGCTTGCTGGTACAATAAAGCATGTATCCTCTTATGAGCCTAGCTAGCTCCTCTTCCATATTGGGCCAATACACATACCTTTGCAAGTTACCCACGATTTTCCCTACACCAAAGTGTCCTACAAACTTGGAGGTGTGAGCCTCTCTAATTAGCTGTAATCGCTCACCTTTAGGAACACATAGCTTATCTAACATGTAGATTAACCCCTCCTAGAGATGGTAGTCAACAGTGTTGTGGCCATCGTGCACATGACTCTGAATCTGCAACTGCTGATACACCTCCTTGAAGTCCTCATCTTCTGAATATGCCTCTTTTTATGCATCATGGGTGAATGAATCCATGTGCATAAGAGTCCCCAAAGTTGTGATTTTTTATGTGGGTGGCATTGACAACATGTCGGATAAATTGTTTGTGTTTCCTTTCTTATACTTAATCACCAAATGAAATTGTTGTAAACACCCGATGCACTTGTAATGCATGTTATTTTGTACCTTACTCTAGACCTACAAGTACTGTAATGACTAGTGATCTATGCGGATTATTGTCTCTTTTCCCACCAAATAGTGCTTCCACTTCTGCCCAACTTGCATCATGGCATAAAGCTCCTTATCGTAGGTAGGGTAGTTAAGAACTTCCCCATGAAATCCTTCAAAATGGTAGCAAACGAGCCTTCCTCCTTGCATTAAGACACCTCCCATAGCATTCCCACTCGCATTTATCCCCACTTCAAAGGGCCATTGCAAGTTTGGTAATTCCAGAACTGGTGCTTGATTGATCTTCTTCTTTAGCTCCTCAAAATACTTTTGCTGACATTTTCCACACTAGAAACTCTTTCCACTTGCTATTATGGTGTGGACTTGTGCTGCTACCACTAAAAATGAGGCTATGAATTTCCTAAGGTACTGTGTTTCCCCAAAGAAAATCTTGAGCTCATAAACATTATTAGGCACCGACCATTTCATGATCGCCTCCATCTTGGAAGGATCTACCTTCAATTCTCCTCCACCGATCACATACCCCAGATACACCAAAGACTGCTACGCAAACTCACACTTCTTGAGATTTGCTAGCAGCTGGTGCTTCTTCAATAATTCCAACACCTACGTCAAATGTGACATATGATAATCCCAAGTAGAACTATATACTAGTATATCATCCAAATAGACAATAACAAATGAATCTATAAAAGGGCACAATATATCATTCATTAATCTCATAAATGTAGTTGGTGCATTATATAGGCCAAATGGCATGACTAACCACTCATACAAACCTTGTCTGGTTTTGAAGGCGGTCTTTCAATTGTCTTCTTATTTTACTCGAACCTGGTAATATCCAGACTTCAAGTCCATCTTAGTGAAGTACTCTGCTTACTACAACTGATCTAGCAGATCGTCTATCCTGGGTAGGGGGTATATGTTCTTCAACATGATTTTATTCAACAACCTATAATATATTCACATCCACCAAGTCCCATCCTTCTTTGGCACAATGATGATGGGTTACCCACATGGTGATGTACTTGGTCAAATGACACCCTGTTCCAGTAGCTGCTGCAACTTTTTTTTCACCACACTTGCTTCTATAACGGACTGGTTGTATAGCCCAATATTTGGCAATGGGGAGTCTAGCAATAGCCTGATCTCGTGTTCCACTTTTCTCCTAGGTGGTAACCCTTTAGGCTCTCGGAACACATCCTTGTATGCCTATAACAACTCCTCCAATTGTTGTTTCTATTTATGAGTAAACCCCTCCAGGGATGCCTTACCTCTTATTGACTCCTCTTAAGACTAACTTTCTCTTAAAAAAACTAAAACATACTTCTTGTTGGAACTAATTAATTTCCTAGCTTGGTTGGCACTTACCAGTGAAATTTTTGACTTGCCTTTGTGCGCATTGATGATAAATGATTTTCCATCCTTTATGAGCTGGTATTGATTAACTCTCCTCATGAATATTACATCTCACATGTACATTTTTGGACTCCCAAACATGACTCCACATACATCAAGGGGAACCACATCTATATCTACCTCATCAATAAAATCAACATTGATAGCAAATATAATTTTAAACTGTTTTGTTACATCCAACTCTGCATCCTTATTTAGCCATCCCAGTGGATATGGGTTTGGATGATCACTAACTTCTAGGCCCAACTTCTTGATCATCTCTCCTGCAATGAGATTTTCCTGCGATCCTAAGTCAAACAGAGCATTAATATTTGTCTTCTTGACCTATATCTTTATATGGAAGAGTTTGGTCATTTCTTTCTCTTCTTGTTGCTAAAGGCCACTTGGATTCACCTCCTTCTGCACTAACGTACAAACAATCTTCTCATCCATGTCTGATTTTCTTTCATTTTGATTGCTCAAATCCGCGACCATGAGAATCTTCTTCTTGTCATCTTTCTTCTTATTCTTCAGGTTTAGCTCTAGATACAACTTCCAACACTTCTCCTTTGTATGGCCATCAATGTTGCAGTGGTTGCAATGGTTGTTAGCATCTTTTCAATGGTGTGTTGTGGCTGCCTTCTTTTTATATTTTCTCCCTTTTTTCTTCTTCTTCCCCTCCTTAGAATCTTCTTGTTCCTCCTTCTGCTTTGATCCACTTGATTTTTCTCTTTGCAGGCATATGTTCTCTAGGCACTATGCATGTACATAGGCCTCGTCTAGCAATTTGGGCTTGAAAAACATCACTTGCTCACGCAAATGGCAGTGAAGACCCCCCAAATACTTGAGGAGTACATATGGGTTCTTTGGAGATATACCCAACATTATATCCATCTTTTTGAATTTTGTGGTGTACTCATGCATGTTTTGTCTCGACTTTTGCTTGAAGTAAGGCCACCAGATCCACTGGTCCTCCACGTACCCAATGGGATAAAACTGTGACTTAATGAGGGTTTTTAAATCCTTCCACTTAGTCACTGGAGGTTCTCCCTCCAACCTCATGGTTTTTGTGTGGCTCTCCTACCAAGTTAGTGCATGGCCCTCTAATTTTAGTTGCGTGAATGAGATCCTTTGACCTTCCTTAATCTGATGAACGATGAAATAAACTTTCAGTTGCTGCAACCAATGGTTCACCTTCAGAGCATTGATCTCACCATGATATGGCTTGATATCAACCTTTTCTGTTGAAATATGGCAACAAGAATATTCCAATTTAATTTGTCCTTGAATTAAATTGTGAATTAAAATCGAATTTAGTCTTAACAGCTACTTGGCAATAATTAATTAATTTATTTTAAATTATTTAGTTGGAGAAATTCATGTTAGAAGTCTTTCTAAAGTCATGCAAGAGTTGTCCCATAAATTAAGGATATAAGATTGAGTTATATTTGGGTTATAATTTGTTAACTCAGTTTACTGAGTTAAGTCTAGTTAAATTAGTTCCAAACTGTTTGAGGAACTAATAGTGAGTTAACAGTCAGTTGATGCATTAATGCAGTCAACTAGTGCTACTCCAGTTAACTGGATTTAGTTCAAGGAATCATGGGTCTCTCATTTTGAACTCATATATTTCTTCATCACTCACTTAATTTGTGGTTGTGTTGTGCTAGTTAATAAACAAATCTTCGATAATTCAATGTCAGACATTTTTTCACATTACAGGTAAAGGATTTACAACCACTGAAAGTACGATGGATTTACCAGGATTCAAATCTCAAATAGCCATATCTCTAAAGGAAAGGAAAAAATAAAATAAAATTCAATCAAATATCTCTCGTGAACACAAAAAAAAATCAATCAAATATCTCCCGTTGGAGTATTAAATATTAACATTAAATAATAATAAAAATCCGCTAGTAAAATTGTCTTTGGATATGTGCTTCATCTCTTATGCTGGCCAAGATTCCATTCTAGTCATAGTAATGTATTTCCGTTAGACTCCTAATTTTTGCATGAGAAATTCAAGAATTTGTTATATAGCTTGATTAGAAGTAACAATGAATCCATCAAATGGGTCACCAAAAGCTTTATCACCCATAAATAGTTTTATTCAACCTTACATATATGACTTGATCCTAATATTATCTAGCTCATATATAATAATAAAAAAGGTAGAAACTGTAAGACACACAAAATGGAAACCAAACTCAAGCATATATTAATTGATCTCAAAGAATGATGTACAATGTGTACATATAAATAAATACAAGAAACCATTGAATTAGTTTCTGGATCTTCTTAGACTCTAATAACTACTCACCATAATAAAAACTAACCCATCTTTAAGCTCAAGGGTTAGTTGTCTAATATTCCCCCCTTAATCTGAAGGGATGTACCAATGTCCAAGAATGAGAGCTCAAAAATAAAAAATGCATCTCAGCCAAGAGTTGAATGTCTATCAAAAATGGCTTTTAAGGATGACCACAAACCAATATGGGATAACTGAAGGTCTCAACCAACACTAACTCTGGAACATTCATAGTAGTTTTTGGAACAACAAAAAAATGTGGTTTTAAGGTGACCACAAACTCTGGAACGATCAATGTAGTTCCTTGCACAATTCTGAATACGGAAGTGCTCATTCACAAGCAACTTAATCAACAAAAATGGAAGTCTCTCTGGATACGACTCTAGCTCTAACTGGTACAAGTTTTGGCTGAGGCTTACTTGTATGTCTCTGACTCGGGTTTGCTTGGCAAATCTTCGAACCTGTAGCAAACCATCAACAATTCCCCGCTTGTTGGATACAGGGTGTGAAGCTGAAGTATGATTCATCACTGCAAGGCTGGTCAACACTCTCAAACATTTCCTTTGGTATGACTTGCCAATATTCTTGGTTGTTTTCAACCAATCCCAAGAAGCAATCCATATGAAACTTATTTTCTCACTTGCAGTAGTCAAGTTTTGGAACATTTATTTGAGTGGTGATTTTTCTTTCAACAATTCTCATATAGGTGAAGATCGAAACATTGATCTTTCACATGTCCAACACTATTACACAGTTGGCATCGATCAACTTGTTTTGGAACAACACCATCCGGAAATCTAACACAGAAATTGTATAGGTTTAGAAACATCAGGTATGTGAAAAGATACATCTAGGACATCTTTGTTATACCCCAAACTAGTTTTATGTTTGTTATGCGTAATTTCTTCCCACGATCTTATAATTTTTTTTGGAATGATAAACTGCACATCTTTATGCAAATGACTCTTGCATAAACTTTCTTCAACATGACTTTCGGCTGCATCGAAAATTTCTCTTAACATGACTTCATTAATCTTCGAGTGTTGTTTGGAATTAGGATCGTCTCATTGTACTTGAGACTCAATCTGGAGAAATTCAACTTCCCCTAATGCATCATCTAAACATACTCTAATATCAATAAGGCTTACTTTGCTGACATTTACACTTCCATCAGTAGTAGAATTAATGAGATTGTTTAAGATTTTCAATACATTTTTAACTTGATCCATGGGTGTCGGTTTCAACCGAAAAGACACCTGTTTTACAAAGTAATTTCAAAAAAAAAATTATCAGATAATAAATAATGATATGCTTAAAAAAAGTGAAATTGTTGCATACAAAATGTCCTCTTCTTATGACAACTTCCAAAAAATTATCTTCCAAATTTGTCTTCACAAAGATTTGAGCTTATGGCCTTTAACATACCAAATGAGCTCTTATAACCACAATGCCTTTTTTCTCCTTTATTTTATACTCAAAAGTTTTATAAGTTAAACTTCACTTGAGATACACATGAACTTGCATAGTCAATTCTTTCATATACCAAGCATCCAAAAGCTTTTTTCAAACAAATCCTTTTCAAATTTTCAAATATGTGAAGTACTCCTCTAAAAGAAAATATAAAACTCTTTCTCCTTTTCTTTTAAATAAAAAATTGTCTTAGTGATTTGATGGTGGGCTTAAAAAATAATCCAACAAAGCTCCAGGTTCAATCTCACTATTTTCCTTTCTTTTTTTTTTCTCTTCAACTATTAAAACTCATTTGAAATCAAAACAAACTTGTCTTGAAATATTTCCACCACTTTAGCCACTTTTATTTTTACTTCCTCATTTCACATTTTTTTAACCATTTTCTTTTTTTCTTAAATATAATAAAAGAAAATAGAAATATGTTATTTAATCACAATTTTGATACAGTTTCCATTCACTTCATACTCACCAAAGTTTTCTCCTATTAACTTTCATGTTTATCTTTTTCTTTCTCTGTTCACTTTCACCTTTCTGGCTCTATCTCTTTCTCTTCTCACTTTCGCTTTTTTGGCAGTGCCTCTTCTCTGTTTACTTTCACCTTTATGACCCTGCCTCTTTCTCTATTCACTTTCACCTTTCAGTCTCTGCCTACTTCTACACAAAGATGTTGATTCTAGAAGTAATATAAAATATATAGGGAATGTATTCAGTTTACTTGTGGTCCCATATTCTAGAAAATGTCTCCATATTCCTTTAATTTTTACAAATCATTGTAAAAAAAAATTATAATTTTTTTATAATTTCACATTTATGAACCTTGAAATAATAATAAAAATCAAAGAAATATATTCCTAAAAATTTTGAAAATACTTCGTATAAAATTTTAAAATTTTGTGTATTTTTCTTTTTTTACTGCTTTTATCCTTTGATAAATCTTTGCCATATTTTCATCAACAATTCTAGCATGCCAAATATATCTAAAATATTAGTTTAAAATATCCTTTTAACCTCCAATGTCCATAGCATTTTATTAAAAATAAGTTCTTTCTTGAAAGGGCCTTCCCACTCTTCGACTGCATTTTTTTATCACCATGCCTCTATGTATAGCCATCAAGTTTGAATTTCATTGATAATTTTATGAATTCAGAAGCAAATAATTTGTTGTGTAATGTTTTTATCATTTGTTAGAGAATAATAAAGCTTTTCAAGGTGATTCCAAGCAGTCTTTTGAAACTGATATGTATTCCTATTCTTTGTAAATCATTTATTGTCTTTCTTCTATGGAAAAGAGTAATGATGTTGTTGGTTGTTTTTATCATACTAATTTACTGAAGTTATAGTACCTGTAATCTTAAACTAAATAACCTTAATATGCACTCTTTTGTGAAAGTTCATTTCTCGATCTTTCACATTTTCTTCTAAATTTTGAGGCAAAAGATTTTGCAATAAGTAGCCTTTCGTTTTGGACTTTTCATCTTTTCTTTATATATTTTTGTTATAGATTCAGATCTTTTTCATTATTAGTGAGGCCATCTTGAAAAGTGTCTTTACCTAAGACAATTTCTTTAACATTACCTGTGTAAAAGTATTATGAAATGTCATAATGGGGCAGCAAGTAAAATCTATTATATATATGTATGGATGTCTTTTGAATTGGAAACCAAAATCAACTATATTAAATATTGATCTCAAAGAATAACATGTAGATATAAATACATACAAGAAACCATTGAATTAGTTTCTGGGTCTTCTTGCACTCCAATAACTATTTACTATAATACAAACTAACCCAATCTTTAAACCGAGGATTAGCTATCTAACACAAATATTTTGCAATTTCACACCTAAATATATAAATGACAACCAAAAAGATCTTGAAACTTAGAAAATGGTCCAACGTACTCATGAATTTGAATTTTTAGATAAATGGCACTCAATCTGGTACAAGGCCATCTTAAAAACAACCGATTACATCAACGTATTTTTATTTTTTGCTGGTGCTGCATTATGTCCAAGAAATTTTACGTTCATGGTCTTGTTTCTCTTTCTCTTTTGTTAATGAAATTCTCGATTCATTCTGATTCTCAATCTCGATATAGACAAAAGTAGCAACCATCAATAGTCCAAGTCAATTTTCATTGGAAAAAGCTCTGATACTAGAATTCTCCCGTGAGTTGGCCTCAATTATGGGATGACATATATTTTTGAAAAAATTGAACATTGTTTCAAGGAAAAACTATTATTGCACCACAAAGAAATAGAAGAGACTTTAATTATTGGATCCAACACATTAGGAAAATCTAACATTAACACACATTAAGCCAATTCTAACATTAACACGCATTCGATCCAATCATTTCAAAGGTCCTCTAATGAAAAGAAAATGTAGATGGTCTTCCTATGATCTATTCTTGTTATGCTTCAAGTGAATGTTGCTGCAAGAGAACTCTATCTCTCAACAATGATCAAAACTTAACAGTAGGCAATTGTAAGCCATTGTTTTGGTTTCTAATCTCTTGGAGAGTGCCCTCTAGAGACCATGAATTTTCAACATCATTTTTTTGCAATCGTTTTGCTCCAAATCCTCTTCTCATCATCAGAATGACCAATCTAGTTGCATTGGAAAACCGCCTTCCCCAAATAGGTCAGTCCTTCATATTCAACATCTTTGCTTGATCTGTTCCATTAGAAGAAAATTTCGACACAGTCTACTTCTGTTCTCAACATTCACAAAAATGGTGAATTTAGGGATTATCGAGAACCACGAATAATAAAAGAAGTTGGGAATTTGAATGAAATGTGTAGGCTCATTGTCTGTAGTATCAAATAAACCCAAAAATTCTATGACAAAGCTGTGAAAATCTCGAGGATGGCATTGAAGGCACAGGCCAAAACTAATGCAAACATGAAACTTCGTGGATGTAAGAGAGCATGTCACAAAACAATTATCCGATAACAAGGTGGGACAACAAAGTTCAAATTCAAATGGCCTTAGGAAGTGGGGAATATAAATGGAATTCTACCAGTAATAAGTTAGAGGTACTATCATAGATAACAAGCAATTTGAAGGCACGTAGCCTCGGTATTTCCACATGGAGACTCGAGTCCTTTCCGAGCCGGAGGGTTGTCTCGTTGCATGCCCATGCATGTATGGTGGAGTTGTAATGTGCATTAAAGGCCTGATAGTAGGCCTGTTATTTGTTGCCCTGATAATGATTTTTACAAGGTGTAGTTAAAATAAGATCACTCCACGGAAGACGACAAGTGCAGAATTTAGTGCTCCCGAGTTTCTCCGTACTTAATACAAGCATCAATTTTTTTACATCAATTTTTTTATATCAGGTACTGTAGAGCCATTGAACAGTCCTCACATGCAATGAAAACTTCAAATTAGATGGTTGGAAGTAGGCCTGGAATTTTAAATAATTTTTTCTTGTCAAATGAAAATTTGAAGACGGGTGTTTGTTTTTTATGCCTGTGAGTGTGAAGTCTTATTATTTTTTGTGAGTGTGAAGTCTACTATAAGAAAAGAAAAGGAAAAAGTTTTTTCTTTATAGAAATTTCTTAGAACCCAATTAGAAATTGCTTTTCATTGAAGAACAAATGATTGCATTTCATATAAGTTAGTTTTTCATTAATTTCTTTTGCGTCATACAAACACCATCGGTTTCATTTCCATATTGTCTCTTTGACTTAAAAGAACATCCACTTAAAATCAAGCGCTTAATAAAATAAACTAGAACTTTTTGTAGTGTCATCAGAATACAACAACAAGTTTTAGGTTTATTTAGGGCCTTGGATTATGCGAGAGGAGAGTAAACTCTCCAAGGCCACTCTAAATTGTAAAACATAGAAGTCTAATTAAAGAGTGAAATCCAATAGTGTTAGGGAGACCTGGAAAGCTCCGTGACTGGGAGTTAAGCACGAGGGTTCATGAAGATAAGGACGAGAGATACCCCATCTCTTACTTGTCAAACCTCACGTCACAACTATTCCACCCAGCTTCTGATACAAGTTGGTGTCTTTAGTTTCCAATCCTAGGGATCCACATAGGTGGATGCGAACTGTGGCCCCTAAAGTTGACGTTGCATCATGTTCAGCAGTAATTTTGGAGGGCACCCTTATGAAGCTTGGGGACTTGCATCGGCAAAGGTTGTTGTCTAGAGGTCAATGTAACTACCTCTGATACCTTGGCTAGTAGACCTAGGGTGTAATTACCCCAGTCTATTTTCAGAAGGCCCTTATTATTAACTTTCTTGTATTTTGGTGTCTGGTCCTAATCACCCGTAGCGGAAATACTTGGAAGTTGTTTGATTAATGATCTCTTTAGGGACATTTTTAGTGTGTTTTTTGTGCTCCTAGCCAGCCTAGCTTTCAATTTTCTCGAGTCTTTAAGTAGATCTTACAAAAATAATTCAAAGTGCCTAACTGACCATCTCGATGGTCTCAGAGACTTCATGGGATTTCACCTACAAGTCCAGAGCCTTCTCCTAGAAGGCGTAGGAGCGATTCTGCCAGTGGTTTTCAACCAGTGGCAATGGGCACATTAGAGATTGACCCTCTGCTTGGGGGCATTAGTTCACAAGATAGACCTGGTACTACCATAGAGTTAGAGAGGAACACACCATTTCTTTCTCGAGTACTCTTCTAGTCGGAAGATAGTATTGAAGTAGAAGATATTTCAGAGTAAGTTGGGACTGCTAATTATCCTCTCCCTCCTGATCATCCAGACGTATTGCTATACATTGGAAGTCTGACACATAGGCCTTCAATCCCAGGTCTACACACATCTATCCCTTCGATGACCACTGCTGGAAGCATGACATCCACCACGAGTGTTGCGAGCATGCAAACTCCCATATATGTGCAAGGGGGAGGAACTATTTCCATCCCTTCTAACACTCCCAACACATTCTTATTTGGGTCTACTTCCATTCTATCGATGAGTGGAAGTTCTCAAGCTAATGGATCTAGTTTTGGATTTTTCCATTTTGGAATGCCCTCTCAAGGTATTCCTTCAGTTCCTTTGAATATACGATTAACCGCCTCCACATCCATGATGATTAGATCGATTTTTTTTAGGATTTCCCATTTGGAAGTGGCCATATACCACATTCCAATTCGACAAGAGGGTCTATGCCTTTTCCTTTCACAAGTCAAGGTAGTAACCCCTTTCAGATTTGGACAAACCCTGCGGTTAGTGGGATAGGGACTGGGAATTAGTTTTTCGGCCAACAAGGGAATGTGTCATATTCCTCGGTTAATTCATTTCAAAGTTTCCCACCCTTAGCTAATGCTTGGGACCCTTACCAGGGGCTGTCATCTCCTTACAAGACTTCGTTAGGGGGGGTAACATTCCTGGTTACGGAGGATTTTTAGCTGGAGTTGGTCAAACTCTGAATTTTGCTAGACTAGAAGGGTCACCTTTTGGTCCAGTAGGTTTTACCAGTTACTTCAAGCAACCTGGTGCCTTTCAAAATCGAGGTCATTCTTTTTAGAATTTTGGGAACCCCACCCAATCTAGGTGGAGTCCCCAAGGTCCTCCATGACTTCCTTTTCTGGCCACACTTAATCTGCCAGACTTAACTAAGTTGACAAATGATCCAATTAAGTACAATCTGACTTGGCCTTTGGTCCTAACCAAACTTAAATCGGATATTCCAAAATTCGAAGGGAAGAAAGGTGAAGACCCAGGCGAGTATGTAACCACGTTCCATTTATGGTGCTCATCCAACACCCTGATCGATGATTTGATCAAGTTCAAGTTATTTCAGTGCACCTTAACTGGGAATGCAGATAAGTGGTATATAGAGTTTCCAGGGGGCACCTTTACTTCTTTCACTGATTTGGCTAACATTTTCTTAAACCATTTTCATTTGCCTATCTGTTATGAAGCCATAACTGAGCTTCTAGCCAACTTTCATTAGGACATGGCTACTCATATTTCAGATCATATCCAGGAATGGAGACGGATAAAAAGGCTTATCAAAGCTGAAATTCCACCAGAATTCCATTTCGAGTGGTTTCTAAAATCATTACAACCTGAGATCTCCAAGGATGTTTCTCTTTCCGGTGTTTATTCGGAAGAGCAAGCTATCTTTCATGCCCAGCAATTAGAACTGATATATTCTCAGTCTGGGACTCTTAAGAAAATCTTACCTGATGCTCCTAGATCCACGATTGATGTAGCCAAACCAAAGCCAAGCCCTCATGTTGATGGTATAGGTGGATCATTTTATGAAAATATGGTGAACCTTTTGAACCAATTGCAGCAGTTGTCTCTACAAATTACTTCTTCTAACTAGGCTGCACCGTCTACTCCTTCACCTTCCCAAGCTTCCTCCATTAATGTCGTCGAGGCTTCTAACCCTAAAGGAAATCAACAATTAGATGGGAAGAAGAAGGGATGAGCTAATAAGAAGAATCAGGAAGGGAAGGGTAATGTGAACAAGCCCGGCAATGGTGCCGATGAATGTAGAAATGAGTCTAAGAAGAAAGTTAAATTTTTATGCAAGTTATGCAATGGAGATCATTTGACTCGCCTCTACCCCAAGATTCAGGATGCTCAACGCTTGTTAGTGAAGCAAGGGTCATCTAGCTCCCAAGTTGTTCTAAATAACCCTTTTCCCCAAGGGCAACAATTACTTGTTGGCACGAGCTCGAATGCTGGTACCTCCGTAGGGGGCAACCAGGAAGGGGAGAATTCCTCAAATGTGTATACGATGAACTTGCATGTCGACGTTGCCACATGCACACACGATTACGGTGAAATAGAAACATCTAAGGAAAAATCAATGCCCGAAACCTCAGACTCGCTTCATATTGACTGACCCTCTGTTGAGTCTATACCTCAAATACCGAAAGGTTTTGCTAAGTGCTCGACGATTAACCCTAAGGCTAGGGTAGCCGAGAACTACTCGATTGTAGAAGATCTGGCTCAAAGTCCATGTGCTATGTCTGCATTGGAGGTACTCTAGTTGTGTACTACTCAAAGAAGTGCTTTTCTTTCGGCAGTGGGGGCAGTAGATCCAAAAAATTCTTTAGTGCTCACTTTTGATATGCTTAATGTCAAAAAGTGACTTCCTAATCATATGGCATTCCATATAAAGTCTACTTACCGGAAAACCAATATTTTTTGGACAGTTATAGATGAGAGAGCTTCCACATGTGTAATGTCTATGTCAAGTTGGAAGGCAATTGGATCCCCTTTAGTTGTTCCTTCACTGACTCTCTTAACAGCATTTGATGGTCATTCTCATAGGCCACACAGAATTATCCTGGCTTTTCCTGTTTGTGTTGGAGGGAAAGTTGTTAATATTGAGGTATAAATCGTTGATGCCAACTTGGATTACAACCTCCTCTTGGGAGGAAATTGGATTTATGAAATGGACGCCATAGTTTCATCTCTGTTCCACATCCTTTGTTTTCCTCACGAGGGGAGAATTGTTAAAATTGATCAATTAGATTATTCTTCAGGTGATTCTCATGCAACTTCGAATTCTACCGTTCCATTGGTGGATAATCCTCGTCAACCTATAGAGAATTAAGGAGTAGGGATGTACTCTTCCTTGATGGGTGTGTTTGATCTTCCCCTTCCTACAGCTAGAATCGATACAATTTCATCCTCCAAGGGCCCTTTGGACCCTTGAGCCTTACCTTCATCTACGACCACATTAGATGGAGGGCGGGTTTATGGAATGGTATTTCCTATCTCTGCAGAAGAACTTAGCTATCAATCTATCGTTGACTCTGCAGAAAACCATCCGACTCCTTTTTCTATGGAGGAGTTAGATGGTGATGTGGCTCCAGCTTGGAACCTTGACTCCACTTCTGGTCTGGATTGCTTAGATACAATTTTAACACCGGAGGAAGCAATCGTAGAAGCAGTGACAGCTGTAGATCGACCTTCGAAAGATTTACATCATCGTTCATACTTTCTTCCTCATTTGCAGGAAGTCGAACCCAGGTTCTCCAATCTTCTTACCAGTGATGTTTGTGCAGTTTCAAACCCTTTCGCTCCTACACATTTATCTTCCGAAGGTCATATATTGATTGGCTCAAGAACTATACTTATAAACATCTCTAGGAATAAGTTGGCGGAGCCCCCAGATGGGCTCTACCTTAAGAAGAATTTTGCTTAGGTTTCAACCGAGCAATTACTCTTTGTATATATTATATTTTTTTACATATTTTGTGGGGCGTGTTATGATATCAATCATTCATCATATTAAAAAAAACATCAAAAATTTGGAACTGTATATATATATATATATATATCATAAAACTTCCAGTGTGTACATAAAGTGTTCAAAAATAATATACAAAATTGGGACTAAATGCCCATAATCGTGTCCAATCTATTTATCAAACTAGCTCAGGATGAGTGGCTAAGAAGGTAACTATTGCATTGGCCACATGCCGAAGTATGCGGACCTAGTCCCATGGTACTCCTACCACGCAACGCTGCATCTCCTCAGGTAGGTCTTCTATGGCTACCCTCGGTACCTGGTGAGTCAATCTCACCAAGTTTCTTTGGACTACATACAAGACCCTCTCTGTCTCAGCAGCCGCCTCTTTGGCACCTCTTCCGCGATGCCTGTGCTGTGGGAATCCATCTAGTCTTACTGGACCCACATCTGGAACATGATCATTATGTCAGTATTTTAATCCCATCAAAAATATTTCTAATTTCATTTTCATATTAAAAAAAAAAAAAATCTTAAAAATTGATAAAAACTTAAAAAATTGTTACCTATGGCTCCCCACACTGCGTTTGGTGGTAGCACCAAGTCTGGATCTCCTCGGAAATCCATACCAGCGTGAGGGTAGTCATCAACTGCGATGATTTGTTGTCCCCACCAGGCGAAGAACTCATCACCAAAAGTAGTCCTCGGCATGTCCCCGCCTCCAAGGCATTTCATTAAGTCCCATATCCGAAATTTTTGGTCTTCCCTTTATGAATAGAAGACAACTGGCTCTTCATATTGGTAAGAAGAGGTGTACACCAGTAAAAAAATAGTGGTGAGGCACTCCACTGCCAAGCTCATGGACACTCGTGAAGCTTGGTGCAATGAAGCTGATCCGTTTATCCTCGCTATGGTAAACATTAGAATCCTCAGGGATAAGCTCTCCACATGTTTTATTGGAATTTGACTTCCAATTTTTTCTGGATGCCCAGGACAGTATATGTGTACGTAGTCTTCTACCGAAAGACTACCTTGTGTCTGGCCCATCGAATGCACAACTTCTCCTCTCTGAGAGAGACCAATGATAAAGTAAATATCCTCCACCTATATCCGCAAAGGCATCTGATCAATCATAAATGCATCATCCTCGACACTCCAATAGTGGTTTAGCATTTCAAGTAGATGAGTGTTGGCTTTCATGTTGGGAATTTTGAAAAATTTCAACAAGCCACATCCCCTTAATGTATCTAATTCCTGTTGGTCATTCATAACTTTATTATCAATTATGGTATGCTCCCTCTCTCTCCATGTGATTGTCATCCTAAAAGAAATTGAGTTTCAACCGTTAGATTTTTGTATTTAAATTTCAAACCGCATATACGAGGGTTCCTTTTACAAGGAATAATGTGTAGGGCGATCATATACACGGGTTGATAACATCCAACCCACGTGTATGCCGAGTTGAAAATTTTAACATAAATTCCTACAGTCAAACCTTAATAATTTTTTTTAAAAACAATCACAAAGTAATGCAAGCTTGAATTGAGGGTTACCTGATGATTTTGATCCAATTTGAATGGTCCAATTCTTCGGGGACAAGTTTGCTCTTTTTCCTCCATAGCTTTTGTTCTCAACACAAACGATAGAAATGGTGAGTCAAAAGGTCAATTTTTAGCTTTGAAATTGTCAATTTTTTCAAAACTTGATTTTTTTTGTCTCATGAATCTTTTAATTTGTGAGCTTGGTTTGTCGGGAATAGGTTGTTTTTTCAGGGTATTTCGGACACTTCTTCAAGATCTTTTTCGGTTCCATGACCACTGACCCATCATGGCAGGTATCGTTTACTCACTGGCATATAGGTTAGGGAAACCATTTTTTCTGTTGCATCTTGCACATTAGCCTCCATTTGTCGATACACTTGCCATAGGGTCGACCCCATCGTTTCTTGGTTAGCAAACCATGTTCACAACCAATTTTTAAATCATGATGCGATGGTAGAGCCATCCTTTACTTTGGCATCATAGTTAGCACCTCACTGACATTTGTTGCCCATGTTGTTATATTGAGTAGGCTCAGGAGCCCTCTTTAGTCCCGCCATGACTTGTGTGTTGAAGACTCATTCTCTTTGCTTCTTCGCTTACTTATGGCCTTATACCTTCAAGGCTCCTTTGTGTTGAGTTGTACCGCTGCATTGCATTTTTACTATTTGCACCTTTTGGCTTTGAGCCGGCTTCACTTGGACTCATTTTTAAGCCAGTTATTTGACCATGTCTTCTGCAAACTCAAACCAGAAATCACTTAGCTTCTGCAACTTGAAACACCCTTTGATCCATGGAAGGAACAACCCTTTGAGTGTCCTTGACTAGTTTCGCCACCCTGCATTGAGCATAGGATTGTTCCCATCCCATGAACTAGATCATCTGTTTCACTGACACTCATACTTTTCACTCTACTATAACATTCTTTTATTCTTTTTCCAACTCAAAGAAAAAGACAAAAAAATTATATATTCCAAAAAGAGTGGGAACAGGACAACATTTCCATATATTGTTGGCAGCTAGACTCAGTTGTGTCACCCTTGAACAAAGCATTCAAAAGAAATTCTCTCCTCCATTTTGGGCAGGATTTAGTTTGACTTAGGTGCACCTTAACCTTGTTATTGATTCAGTTCTCCTCTGATTGGTTATCTCTTTCAATCATATGGAGAGGTTGCTCGTGCTTCCTACTTTACTAACTTATACAGAGTTATCATATGCTGCCACATAGTCATCATTGAGTCATGCTTTTGTTCAAGGGAAGTAAACTTGAGTCGGCCTCTCTGTGGTGTCTCTTAACCTATTTTTCAGTCGGCCATCCCTGGTTGTCAAATATATATATATCTATTTTTTGTTACTTTTAATTATAGTATAATGTCAATGATACCACTCTCATTCTTATTCTTGTTGGGGGTTGATATTGCAACTCAATATGAAGGGCATGTTTTAATCTCAGTCTCAACCATAAATAATATATTTGTATGTCCATGTGAAGAACCATAATTTTATATTAGCTTTCTATAAAAACAAAGTAAATAAAATAAAAATAAATCTTATTGTTTTACTTTTGAGAGGAAAATTTGTCATTCTTTACTTTTCAAAAATATTTAAATACATGACTAAAATAAACTATTTAAATATGGATGTTAATTAATTAATTTCAATATCAATTTCATACACATATATATGTATAGATGAAAAAAATATATTTTATTGTTGACAATGTAATAAAATATTCCAATGTTCAAAAACAAAAAATAATTGAAAGTAAAAAAATTCCTTGTGAAATGTGTAATTAATTCAATTCTTGATATAAATTTAATAAGTGGCATTTAAATTTTTTTAATTATGATAAAAAATTTCATTGTTAATTATAAATAAAATATTTCACTATGTAGTGTTAGTAATTTTTCACTATTGAAGTGTATTTAAAAATATATGAATAACAAAAAACCATTTCAAAGTGGACAATGTGGTCCATAAATAAAATATTTCTAGGTCAACTATGTATATATTTATGTAGAAATGCATGTATATTTTGAAATAGGGCTTCTACAATTTTAATTTAATCATTAGTAATTATTGGGTGGATGGTAGCTATGACCATGGAATATTCAAAGTTCAGATCCCCACTTGGTTCAGGCCAACATAAAAAAAATGAAGAAAAAAATTGGGTGATTGATATTAGTAATCATTATATTTCATAATTTGATTTTTAAATTATGTAACTATATACATATAGATATGAAACTTGTACCAAGAGGAGTATTATGACTATATGAGGTAAATCACTAACTTGGAGTTAGACACATGTCCCTTCTAAAATATAAATGAAATACTCTATAAATATAAAAACAACTTCGACTCTAATGGAGAATAAAAATGAATATATATTTGTTGTTAATTTTAATTATAGTATAATGTCAATGATACCACTCTCATTCTTGTTGGTGGTTGATATTGCAACCCAATATGAAGGATAGGTTTTACTCTCAATCTCAACCATAAATAATATATTTGTATGTCCATGTGAATCAACATAAATTTATATTAACTTTCTATACAAAAGAACAGTAAATAAAATAAAATATAATCTTATTTTAATACTTTTGAGAAGAAGATGTGTCATTTTTTACTTTTCAAAAACATTGTAATACATGACTAAACTAAACTATTTAAATAATGGTATTAATTAATTTATTTCAATATCAATTTCATATACATGTATAGAGGGAAAAATATATTTTAATGTTGATAATGTAATAAACATTCCAATGTTCAAAGACAAAAAATAATTGAAAGTAAAAAAATTCCTTGGGGATTGTGTAACTAATTTAATTCTTGATATAAATTGAATAAGTGGCATTTAGAAAATATTGATAATGATACAAAATTTCATTGTGAATTATAAAGAAAATATTTCGCTATTTAGTGTTAAGTAATTTTTCATTATTGAAGTGTATTTAAAAATATATGAATAACAATTATTTTTTTCAAAGTGGAAAATGGTGTCCATAAATAAAATATTTCTATGTCAACTATTTAAATATTTATGTAGAATGGTGCCATCACTTGAAGGAAATTTCCGTTGGAGAAATCACAAATGGATCAAATAGTCTGAAATTAAAAGAACACCATATGACTCAAGATAAACAAAATAAGTTGTTTTAAAAACATATTACTACATATGAGATAGTTGAATATAAAAAATTATTTAGAACATGTCTTTGCAGATAAAGTCATAAGATACCAAGTTGAATTGACAAAATCAAAACATGGGCTTAGCCAACTCTTCGTATAGGAAAAAAATGGTGGAGGAAGTGGTAGGTCACTTTTTTCTGCATGAATTACATGAATTCTAAGTGACAAATGGAGGATGTTGTTTAAAGATTCATTGAAAGCACAGATTTTGGGTTATTCCCATATAACTCTGGCAAATCAGTCTTTATGGACAATGTCATGAATATGATCTTTGGTATACATATAACACTAACTTGAAGTTGAAAATAGTACAATCCATTTTATCACTTGGATTCAGTTTCTGCAAAAACCTCTTTTTCCAAGAAAACATTAATTTGGATATATTAGAGACTTCACAAGATGATTACCTCTTTGGTGTGATCCTGATGGTCAAGATAGTTGCATGCACAAAATAAATTTATTTATCAGGCAGGTTTCACCTACCTAACTATCGTCTTACTAGAAGTAGGCCTTATATTTTCAAATTCCAATCTATTTACGATCTAAACAAAAAAATACCTTAGTTGAGGTTGAGTATTGGTATTGATTGCTAGATCATTTAGATTTCATGGTTCATTCACTTGGAGCATACACAAATTGACCCAACGGTCTAAAATATATTAATCATTTCCAAATTAAAAGAACAACATATAACTCAATATAAACAAAAACAAGTTACTTCAAAAGCATATTACTACATATCAGACAATTGAATATAAAAAAATCTTAAGAATATGTTAGTACATATCAAGTCATAAGATACAAAGTTGAATTGCCAAAATCAAATCATAGGCTTACCTAGCTCCTCATTTAAAAAAAACTAGTGGAGGAAGAGATAGGTCACTTTTCTTCATGAATTACACGAATTCTAAGTGAAAAATGGGGGAGATTGTTTAATCTTCATGAATTACATGAATTCTAAGTGAAAAATGGAGGAGGATGTTTAAAAGTTCACTAAAAGCACACATTTTTGGGTTATTCTCATATAACTAGGAAAAAGCAGTAATTATGGATAATGCTATGAATATGATCAATGGTATACATATACCACTAACTTGGATTCAATTTCTGCAAAAGCTTGTTTTTCCAAGAAAGCATCAATTTTGACATATTAGAGACTTCACAAGATGATTACCTCTTTGGTGTGATATTGATGGTGAAGATAGTTGCATGCACAAATAAATTTATTTATCGGGTAGGTTTCACATACCTAACTATCCTCTTACCAGAAATAGGCCTTTTTTGTTCTAGTTTCTCAAATCTTCTAGGTCATTTCCATTAAAAATACTGCACTAACTAATCAAATGTAAAAGAGGAGCAAAAACTCAAATCCATTTATGATCTAACAATAAGGAACTACCTTTTTCAAGATTAAGGTTTGATATCAATTATTGTATCATTTTAGGGTTGATTGCCAAGCACTTTGAGACCGATATCCATTGGTGGAGTCCCAAAGCACTAACTGTTGGGTCCCCATAATACTAGTGATTACCCCATTACTATTGTAGTTGTACCCCTTATTAAT